>APFE030601304.1:137349-153301 GCA_000404065.3 Pinus taeda | reverse complement strand
AAAAGCTATTGTACCCAAGGATTGTAGCTATTGGACTCCTAGTACAACATCAGCACCTCCCATTGGAATGGAAAGCATTGGGCTAGTCAATACATATTCTCCCATGGATAGCTTGACATTATGGCATTTTCAGAGCAATTTATTGTTCCTCCATTTGCAATCATCACTTGACACTCTGGTGCTGGATATAGGAAGCAATTCAATTCTTTTGCTACCTTACAATGAATAAAATTGTGGTACTTCCTGAATCAATCAACACTATTACCTTTTTCTTCTTGATTTGTCCTTCTATATTGATGGTTTGAGGAGTGGTAATTCCAGCCAATGCATTTCAAGATATCGTCGGATTCATTTGTTCTTCATCTAGGCTTTGTTCCTGGAGTATATCCTCTTCTTTTGACCTTTCTTGCTCCTTTTCTTCTTCCTCTTCACAATCTATGTAGAATAATTTCTTCTCAGGCACTTATGACCTTTAGTATATTTGCTATCACAACTGTAACAAATCCCCTTTGCTCTTTTTTCTTCTAATTATTGTGGTGTCAACCTTATAGGTTGTGGAAGACTAGGGGCAACAACACTTCCATCTTTATAGTTGTGAGTGGTATGCTTCCTAGTTGCCATAATTTTGCTTTCCACTTTACTTGCTAAACTGAATGCCTCTCTAATGAATCAGGATCCCAAAGGCGAACATCATGTTGGATATTATCCTTTAAAGTCCCTATGAACACATCAATCCTATGCTCCTCTGGAATATTTTTACCCTTATGTTCAATTTTTGGAACTCCTCAATGTGCTCCATTATTGAACCTTTTGTTTGAGACTTATCAATTGGCTAAAAAAAGTGTTGCTTTTGTATCCTCATAATGTGCTATCAATTCTTCCGTAAAAATTGCCCAAGTGATAAATTGTTTACGAGAGCAAAGCCATTGATACCATGAAAACTGATTTGGTTCCAAATATAAAGTTGCCATACGTACCTTTTGTGTGTTTTGCACATTATTGAGATCGAAAAATTGCTCCATCTGTAATATCCATGTTGCGGGATCCTTGCCATCAAACTTCCTCATATCGATTTTTGGAATATGATGGGTCTTCGGTCCCACGTTAGAGTCTATGGAATCATGATTAACATTTCTTTTGTTCTCATCATGAGTTTCCTTTACTACCCTTTCACCCTTAGTGACCATTTCTTGTAGCAACTTATTCATATTTATCTTCAATTCGTCCATGTCTGTCTTCAAATCGTCCAGGTCTATCTTCAGATCTGTCTTCAAATCTGTCTTCAAATCATCCATGTCTGTCTTCAAATTTGTCTTCAAATCGTCCATGTCTGTCTTCAAATTTGTCTTCCAATCGTCCATCTTAGATTCCATGCCCTTTATCTTACATTCCATGCCATTTATCTTAGTTTCTGTTAGCTTTTGTGAGGCTGACATTTTTTGCACTTGGTCTTGTAATTTTGATATATCATGTAGCATTTCTTCCTCTTCTTCATGAGTTATGCTAGAGCTTTCAGGTTCCTTACTAGGTGTTTGCATTTTCTTTCCTTGGGGCATCAGTTATCGATAATAATGCTCTACTATTCCCTTTGAATTCCTTCAAATAAATTTTCAAACCCAGCTTAAGCAAAAATTTAAGAAAATCTACACACCTTTTTTCACTTTGTAGGAGCTCGTTATTGCCTCTGATGTATCTCTGTACTTTACGATCATCTAGTTCTAAATTTTTGACCTGTAGTAGCCCTCTGTGTCCTCTTTCCAATGCCACAAGTCTGACCCAAATTGGATTCTCCAAGGAAGAGTTATGCGAAATCTCCCACAGTGACTTGATTATAGACTAGTTCAGTAGAGCGAACTTGTACGACGTGCCACGAGTCACTGTTTCAACCTTTGGATCTAAAAACTGCACACAAGAAGCTACAGTCCGTCCTATTTCTGTACCTTCTTACGAAATTTCAATCCGATGCTCAGAGAGAAGGTTATGATGATTTTCCCCAGGTCGCCTGTTTTGAATGTAATTCAGGAGTCTCTGAAAAGACCAAATTCCTCAGATCATATCTCCGCAATTATCGTGCCAAAAGCTTTGAAATTTGGACCCAAGGTTCAGAGTGATTTCGTCTCAAATGGGTTTTTTTTGTGACTTCTGAAACATCACAGAAAAAAGTTATAGCGAAAATGCCACGATGACCTGTTTGAAGCAGCGAACCCTAGAATCTAAAGCTCTGATACCAAATGTTATGAAACCAGCTCAAGAAAAGATAGAAAAGATAGATCAACGCCTTAGAATTCAGCCTCTTCGAGGGGGCAACCTCCCTTTACATTACATAAATGAACAATTCTTGGATTGATACAAATGACAAAGCCTCCTTTCTGTATATAGGAGTCTATAAGGAGTCACCAATATAACCTAGCCGACCTAACAATAATAATATAAAGCCACAAAAATAACAATAGAGGGATTCTATGGGGCACAGAAATAATAATATGGGGGCAATAGGGGCACAACAATATAAATAAGGGGTACAACTACCATAGTAATGGGGTAATCACTAGTATTATAGGGACCCAACAGAGGTTCTTTCCTTCAGTAATGTTGGAAATCCTCTGCAAGACTAGTAAGGTCTTCATAACTACTAGGATCTCATCGCCCTACTTCTGCTTGGTGCAAGCTCCTTCTCAATCTTTAGGATGTTTGAATCCTCCTGCAGTGAGGTCCAAATATTCATGCTATCATCGAGTAGTTTTCCACAAGCTACCACCATATCAGATATGCCTTTCAATGTTGTGTTAAGGTCCCTTTATCTTTGTTCTCGAACCTTTGGTGGTGTCACTGGCTGCAACCTTTTGCAACTTTGATGTATTCAAATTTCAACTTATCCATAGTATCCTTTGAGTCCTTGATCATGAGAGCAAGCTTCATGACCTTTTCTGCCAACGATTCATCCTCACAACCATGCACATTCGGAACTATGTTGCAAGTCTCATTAATGGCCTTCTCCAGTTGTTCTTGTTGTTTTCTTTCTTCCTCCCTATCCTTGGCTAATTTCTCCAGTTCCTTCTTCATCGATGTTTTTTTCTAACTATGTATTTGATTTTAACAATGACATACGTTGCTCTCATTCCTAGAATTTTTCGGTGATAACTTGGTGAAATTCATACAGCATCTAGACGGGTAGCGTAGCGACATTCGTCTGGCACTGCGCCATGGTTTGGCTCACTCTTTTTTTGATGTTGCTTCAAACTTGAGTTCCCCAACTGGAACGTATAACATCCTAACTCTGTAAGTTGTTCCTACTCTTTGTTTTAGCTCCAACAGCTGGGTTACCTACTTTGGTTGCCTCACTGCATGCGACAACAACTTCAGCTACATGATGCCCTGCTACACCTCAGCCAAGATCACTTTGCAGTGATCATAAATCTTGTCCCAAGTTTCTGTGCTGATCTCCTGGATCTCTTCTTCTATATCATTGATTTCCCCATCAGTGAGAACGAGCAACGCTACTCCCTTACTCTTATCCACCTTTTTCTTCTTTCTTGGTTGCATTTTCACCACAAAGGGTGAATATTTTGATACCTCCGCATCGGTGAGGTGTTCCTTGTGTCCCAATAGCCACCAAATTTATTTTGTCTCTTCATCGACATCTTTTCTACTCGTACCTTCACCCTGCAAAGTACCCTTCTTTGTTCCAGCTGCTCCAACCGTTCTACTGGGTGGAGTCATCCGTTCCTCCATCTGATCTTGAACTACCGCAAGGAGATCATATTTTGTTACCAAGTATGGTAATGGATGTAATGTCTTTGTTGGGTCCTTCCTTGCTTTCACATACACTCTTTGAAAGTCTGCCTTGATCTCTGCGATATGACAATATTGTTTATACAAGCTCATTGACAAACTGGGATATTTATTCACCACCATATGCAGATCCATTTCCATGAATACAAATAAGATCTTGTTCTCTACTGCGTGTGTTGGATCCTTTGTAAACCATAGTAAAGCATACCTTGTTTCTTCACATACATCTACCTCAATAGTCAGAAATTTAGAATCTTTTGGCCCCTTCCATGCTACAAGCGCAATAAGAATTAGCAGCAAGGCAAAGTGGAAGGTCTTTCCTTCTTCCTGTGCTTCCATGCAATCCATAAAAAACTATTTACATAGATAAGAAGCCCATTTATACTAGACCCTTGCAATGCATTTCTCTGCCAATGACACTACTGCTGCAAGCACCTCATTGGCCCTACATTTCCTCATGGTCTTCCCCGCTAAGATATGTGCCGAAAAGCACACACCCTAATCCTTGATAGATTTTATCTCATCTCCATGAGATTTCTTTACTAATATGAACTTTTCCTTCATCATATGGGCCATCTCCTTATCTCTTTTTTTTACCCATTAATTCGCCCATGGGGTCCTTTCCTTGATATGGCAGCACTGTTATTCTCTTGATGAGCATCTCATCAATCAAGATCCCCATCCCTAGCCAAATGCAATCATCATGTACCAGTGCGAGGAGCTGACACACATAGATTTTACTAAATGGGCTTCGACCAAAGTGTGGCATATTCATCACGTTCAAAAGCCCTGCTCTACGTATACGTGCAACCCATTGTTGTGGTTTCAATCTTGTAACTTCGCTATCCATGTAGTAGACTTTCTTCGGGAACCTAGTGGGCTCAAACTGTGGGTATTTTCTTCTGTCATTGAAATCCTAGTCTTCCATTTTGATCTTGGGGATCTTCCCCAACACTTCTCCTTCAAAAGGCACCTGCACTGGAAATAGTAGAGTATAGGTAGAAAATTTACCTTCCTTTGGCTCCCTAACCAGTTTTCCGCCTAGTTTTCTTGGTGGCATGTACACTGGAAGAAAATAGGGAATCTCCACATCCTTTGTCTCCTTTTGTTGGAACTTGACTTCTTCCTCACTATCGTGGACATGCTAAGGTCCCTCCTACTACATCGGTTTATTTCCTTTTTGCATGGTATTTTTTCCTTTATCCTTTGTGTTCTTCACCCGTAGTTCCTTCTGTGTCTTCTTCAGTGGTGATGTTCTTAATTATGTTGTAGAGACCTCATCTAGTCTCTTGTCCTTCGTCTTTTGTGGCTCAGACTATGGTTGTGCATTGATTTAGGAAACCCATTTATGGTGGAATCTGATTACAAAGGTAGTTCCCCCTTCATATATTCAATTATCGGGTCTAGACTTAGTGGTTATACCCACATAAACACATCGGAAGCATTTTTCTTCTTTAAACCTTTAAAAAACTATGACTAAACAACTTTATCAAAATACAAAGGAATCACGGGAAGAAAAGAAATCCCCGCTCTGAAACCATAAGCCGAAACTCAAAATATGTAAACCCACTTCTATAAATATTTTGGGTCTGCCTCTTCCATATGCCTTATTGCCTTTTCTCCAATCTCTGCTTTACATACAAATACAAAGAAATCCACCCACAAATGCATAGGTCAGATCTCAAATGGATTTAAATTTGATTTATAAATTCCATCGTTTCGAGATTGGGAATTAACCCTCGTGCATGTTTGCACCCAATATCCGTCCGATCATTCATTCGATGGATGGTCCTAATTACTCTAGATTTCAAATCAACATAAAGCATGGCTCATTACTCCATCGGTTCTGGATTGTAAAAACTGCTTATGGCTTTTTAAGGCCGCTTGATAACCACCTACCACCATTTCGAAACCACCATCTGGTTAATGTGCGCGCCTCATCTCTGCCGTTGATCAAACAAATGATCGAACGGTCCATATTCTATCGCAATTTCACAATCAAAGTTTACAAAGAGTTAGGGCCTAGTCCTTCCACAATGACATCCTCCAATGCGATAGATTGGAGCGATCGCAATCGCAACTCTTTAAACCTTAAGGCACCCCTTTGTAAAACAAGTTTTCTGATGCAATAAAGTGCTCGGCCTTCCTGATTAGATCTGATCCGTTGATCTTTCAGATCCAACGGCCATGATTCCTTCTCAACTCTATTCGTTCATATTTGATTACGCTTGTTTTTCAATGGAATTTGCATTAAAAATGACTCTCTGCCATATTTTGTTTTTAATCATGATTTCTTATATAAATTCTCCTTGATATCTTTAGATAAACAACTGGGTATTAAAGCGCTCACACACTACTATTAACACTAAGGATTCCCATTATGCTTTGAACACTGTTATTCATAACTTCAAGCATAGAAACAAAGAAGAATGCCTCAGTTAATCCACAACCAACAATATAAAGACAAGCGAAGGACTTCAATAGAAATGGCCATTCACACACACACAAAAATCATTTATTCCATATAACGAATTTACAGAGTTTCGCCCTCTGGCCTGATTACAACAATAAAAAGACCCTGGTTCGACCTTGAAATCCTTGCTCTCTCCTCTCTGCCTCTCTTGAACCTCTAACTATCCTATCTAACCTCCCTAGCTTCTCTCTTGCTAACCTATCCAACCTCTGAATTATACAAAAAGATCACAATTTATACAAAAGTGGATTCATGAACCATTTCTAGTTCAGAACTAGCAATCTCTCACTCTCTCCTAAAAAGTCTCTTCAACTCCACTCTTTTCTAAATAAATGCTAAATCAAGCTTTCAATTTCCTCATATTCTACTGAAAACAAAATAAATATAATTGTTTGGTGTGATCTCCACACAGGGAGGATCAATCAACCACTATACCCTTTTTCTCATATTTTACAATAAATAAACACTCTCACACATTTAAATAAATAAAATTAACTAATCTCTTATCTTCCTACCCCTTGTTAGTCACAACATGTGATCATGCCATCACATTGCTGACTAACGCCTGAATGCTCCTACATCAAACTCCCAAAGTTGAAAGATTTCATGACCTCCTGGTCATGTGTTTCTTCTGTTGATCATCCAGTATCCCAAACTTTACTTTGTAACTTGTCATCACCTTCATCATGCTGTTGACTCAATTCTTCTGCCACTGTCACTTCTGTTCCTCTAGGATTCCAAATCTTATTTTGCTGCTATCCTCTATCCTTACTGATACAAATTCCTTTTGTTAATTTCTCTTCCTTGTTGTCCCTCTTCTTCAATGACTTCATCTTCCACAATTTCTCAATTTCCTCCTTACCATTTGTTCTTAACTGAACTCCTTTGACATCTATCTATTGTACATTCTCCTTTACCATATAGCTTATAAAAAAATTGTCCAAATCTTCTTTTCCTCTTTCATTTACAAACTATTGTTTGTATTCTACATCTTCCCTTCCATTATATTTAAAGATAATCCTTTCCTCTATGTTATCAGGTACATCTAATAATATTTCTAGAAAAATACAAATTCCTTCATATTCAATAAGCATGTCATTTCATATGACTCCTCCTTCCTGTATAATACAGAATTTCCATCACAATTGTCAGATTCAAAACAACTATGGGTTTCAATCTTCATAGGTAATTCTGCCATCAAATCTTTATATTGTTCTTCTGCATAAGTTATGAAACTGTCATCAATTCTCATTCCAATAGTTTCCTTTGCATTACACTGTGTTCCTTGTTCTAACACAAGACTATCATTCAACAATTCAATAGCTAGGATTTCTTGGAGCATATCATTGTGAAGTATCCTTTCATCCTCTATACTTATACCATTGCAACAAAATTATGTTGTTTTATATTTTCCTACAACAGAAACATAATTTTGGTTTTGTAAAGCTTCTTCATGGTTTACAGATTTATAAAAATAATCCACTTTAAAATCACAGAATTCCTGAACTTCTGCATTTGTCAACATCATCATATATTCCTTTACAATTTCCATAGTACTTTCATTTTCATTCTCTACTAAATATATTTCATTTTGGTTATCATCACAAACTTTCATTTTCTTATCTTCAGCTTCTTTAATCATGACAATTTCCCTGTCAATACCATCATTCTCAAAATTATTAAATACATGCTCAAAATATCTTTCTGCTTCAGCCATCTCTTCCAGTAATCTCACTTCTTCATCAACATGCATAAGCACATTGTCCAATTGTTTGTCATCACCTGTCAAACCTGAAAACATATACAACATGTTAGTTTCAAAAATACAAGGCTCTTCATTTGAAGCCTTAGTGATCAGCTCCTCATGCTTCTCTAAACTATTCTGATAGTTCACTAAGTTATTAAGAAATCCTTCCGCAACATCTCTGATTTCTTCCTCATCAAAGAAAACTTCTGGGACTGCAACTTCTTGACTATGCTTGGCAACTTCATCATAAGTTTGTAGAATACCTTCTTGTTCTACACAATTTCTTCTAACACTCAGTTTATCCAAATAAGATAACAATGTCTCCCCCTCTTCGATGATAATACTTTCACCTTTCAAATATTTCCTTGACTTAACTTCTTCAGCTAAGTTCTATGTGTCAGCTTTCCTTTTCTTCACTTCACAAATCTGCAATGCATTTGTTTCCTTTCCTTTTTCCATTTCCTATTGGTCTTCTATCCATGCTAAAATTCCTTCAAATATGATCCAATAAGTTTTCACTAAGAGAAGACACAACCATTCAACTATACCTTTTAATTTCTTCCACTAATTGAAGTCTTGCAAGTCTTTATGCATCTCCTTTTGTGTTTGTCTTGCCTTTACCCCTTTCACCTTTTCATACACAGGTTCAAATTCATTAGGTTGCGTACTTGCAATTTTACATTCACATAAATAATTAATCCTAAAAATATGAGATCCGCTTGTCTATGAGGATGCTACCATCACATTCCTCTCATTCTCAACTGTTCAGAGTATTAATTTCTCAGCAAACAACTCCCTGATAGGCCATTTAACTCTTCTTCCCACATAAAATCATTGTTTCCATTTTTCTCTAATTCCTTTCAATACCATCTTCTTCAAATGACTGAGTTCTGCCTTCATCTCAACCAAATCTATGTTCCTTTCTTCTTTACTCATTCCTTTGAGTCCAACTGCTTCAGCACTCTTTTTCCTCTGCTTCTGAATTTCCTCTATACCCTTGCCATGACTATCAATAGTCAATTCCATTTCTTCCTCTGGTGAACCTTCCTTGTTCACTAGTGAGCTGCAATTAACCTTTTCCATTTCTCTTGTAACAAGTCCCCTTCATGCCTCACCAAAATTTCCAGAGTTTCGCCTTTTGGCATCTATTGGTTCTTTCCTCAAACCTTCCACTGACTAATAATTCTACCCAACACTCCTCTTGCTGGAATTGTTATCTCCTATCCACAATCACAATTGTGGAGCTTCTTCAACAACTTTTACCCAACCACATTTGGAAGTTGTTCTCATCTCCTCTTGAATACTCCTTCCTTTAGGCTCTACATCTTCAATTTCCCACTTCCTTCTTTCATTCAGTAATTTCAGTTATTTTCGGGTATTGCCACCTTTACTCATTTGAGATTTCTTCTTGCTCTATCTTCTTTAACATAGCTCATATGCCATGATGTTAGTACAACTCATTCCACCTTTCAGCAATTCCACTGCTTCCACTGACCTGCACAATCTTATCTCAAGATACATCAAAGTACCTTTCAAACCTGCAATATTTCCTTCAAAGATGTTTTAAGACTAATTCCCAGTCTATCAGTTAATCTTTGCCAAAGGATTCATCTATTCACTATTTCAATTTAGACTTTCCATTCAAAAGATTCCATACAGGCAACAACTATTTCCAATTTTACTTCTCATAATGGATTTTTCAACTTTCAAGATCAATTAATATTAGATCTGAGTTTCAATTATATATACCAATTCATGACAGACACTACCAATTCCTTCTGATAACCTATTTGCAAGCAAATCTTATTTTTCCTCTACAATTTCCAAAATTCATTCCCTGTAGTGTTTCTTCTTTTAGTCCTATTAAACCCAATCTCTGTTCTTTCAATCATCAACGTCATTGCCTTCAACAATACTTTAAACAATCTTCAATCATTCTCAGTTTTCACAAAATTCTTCAAATCATTTAAATGACTTCAATGCCATAGAAAACCACTCTTCAATTCAACTTTAACTTCTAAAACTTTCATTTCAATTTACCTTTTAAATCAAATCAATCATACAATCAACTTACACAAAAATTTCATTTTCCTAAAAGGAAAACATCTCCTCCTTTGAAATTTCAATCCTTTGTTGCTATTCAGACATTCAAAACAAATCTTTGCAAAATTATCAAAATAAACATTCTTACCAGGCCTTCATCAGAAGCTCATTGCTTCTCCATTCTGATCTCGGTGTTCTTTGTATTCTAATCTCCATCTGTATCAAATTCACTTCAATGTAATTATACATATGCTGAGATTACAATTCAATTTCCAAACTGTTCTTTACAGAGCGTTAACCTACTCTGATACCAAAAATGATGCAGGAAACCCTTTTATGGTGGAATCTGATCACAAAGGTAGTTACCCCTTCATATATTCAACTATTGGGTCTGGACTTAGTGGTTATACCCACATAAACACATCAAAAGCGTTTTTCTTCTTTAAACCTTTAAAAAACTCGGACTAAACAACTTTATCGAAATATAAAGGAATCATGGAAAAACAAAGAAATCCCCGCTCCGAAACCATAAGCTGGAACTCAAAATATTTAAACCCGATTCTATAAATCTTTTGGTTCCACCTCTTCCATATGCCTTATCACCTTTGCTCCGACCTCCGCTTTACATATAAATACAAAGAAATCTGCACACAAATGCATAGGCTGGATCTCAAATGGATTTAAATCTGCTTTATAAAGTCCATCAGGTCTGGATTGGGAATTAACCCTCACGCATGTTCGCACCCAATATCCGCTCGATCGTCCATTTGATGGATGGTCCTGAGTACTCTGGATTTCAAATCAATATAAACCATAGCTCATTACTCCATAGGGTCTAGATTGTAAAAACTTCTTATGGCTTTTAAGGCCGCCCGATAACTGCTTACCACTGTTTTGAAACCATCGTCTGGTCAATGTGTGCACCTCATCTCCACTATTGATCAAATAAATGATCCAATGGTACACATTATATCGCAATGTCACAATCAAAGTTTACAAAGAGTTAGGGCCAGTCCTTCCACAATGACTTCCGCCAGTGCATTAGATCGGAGCTATCACAATCACAACTCTTTAAACCTTAAGGCTGCCCTTTGTAAAACAAGGTTGCTGATGTGATAAAGTGCTTGGCCTTCCCGATTAGATTTGGTCCGTTTATCTTCCAAATCCAACGGCCACGATTCCTTCTTATCTGATTATGCTTATTTTTCAATGGAATTTGCATTAAAAATGACTCTCTGCCATATTCTATTTTCAATCATGATTTCTTATATAACTTCTCCTTGATATCTTTAGATAAACGACTGGGTATTAAAGTGCTCACACACTACTATTAACACTAATGATTTTCATTATGCTTTGAACACTATTATTCATAACTTCAGGCATAGAAACAGAGAAGAATGCCTCAATTAATCTGCAACCAACAATATAGAGACAAGTGAAGGACTTCAATAGAAATGGCCATTCACACACACACACAAAAATCATTTATTCAGTATAACGAATTTACAAAGTTTCACCCTCTGGCCTGATTACAACAATAAAAAGAGCCTGGTTCGGTCTTGAAATCCTCGCTCTCTCCTCTCTGCTTCTCTCAAACCTCTAACTAGCCTATCTAACCTCCCTAGCTTCTCTCTTGCTAACCTATCCAACCCTGAATTATACAAAAAAATCACAATTTATACAAAAGTGAATTCATGAACCATTTCCGGTTCAGAACCAGAAATCTCTCACTCTCTCCTAAAAAGTCTCTTCAACTCCACTCTTTTCTAAACAAACGCTAAATCAAGCTTTTGATTTCCTCATATTCTACTCAAAACCAAATAAATATAACTATTTGGCCTGATCTCCACACAGGGAGGATCAATCAGCCACTGTACCCCTTTTCTCATCTTTTACATAAATAAACACTTTCACACATTTAAAAAAATAAAATTCACTAATCTCTTATCTTCCAACCCTTTGTTAGTCACAGCGTGTGATCATACCATCACATTGCTGACTAAGGCCTGAATGCTCCTGCATCATGCATGTGCTTGTGGTTGTGCTTGTGGCTGTATAGACACCTTTCTTGGCAACGAGGACATGGGTACATTCGCCCATGTGATCTTTCCTTCTTGTGGCTCCATGGTACCAACTAGCCCTTTCTTCATAAATATCCTAACCAATTCTTCCCAACTCCTCTCAGACATGCAATACCTCTTATTCACTTAGGCACAATTTATGATCTCTCTAGGTGGAAAAGTGTAAAATGTGGCATAGGATGTGGTTTTTATAACAATTTTGAATTCGCAAGCTCATAATTGTCTTAGATTTGGCTCATTTAATGTAGGTGTGGGCTAGATACAGCCAGATGTGCTTCATAAATGCTTTTCTCCTGCACCCCTCAATGGTAATTTCCTTTTAACGGTGCCCTTTTTCCTTCCAATGCTCATAATTTTGGCTAACTTCGTCAGATTTCCCCTTTGGCATAGTCACCTCTTCTTCATTGCATCTCCTTCGGACTTCATCATACTCCTAAGTATCACGCAGTAGTATTCCTTTGGTGAACTCCCTTCTTGTAGAGTAGTTTATAATCCCATGCCCACTTTCAACTGTAGGTGGCACTAAGACTTCCTCCCTTTAATTTTTTAGTGTGAAGCTTTAGGGACATAGTTGTCCCTGTATATCTTCAATCGACTAACAGTCTCTCATCCTAGAATCATCTGACCACTCAACTTCACAATCTGAAGAGTATCACCATCTGAAATGTTATTAACAATATATGGCCCCAACCAATGTGTTTGAATTTTCCTGGGAACTTTTTGAACTTATTTTCATATAATAATATAAGATCCCCTTCCCGAAATATCTTCTTTTTCATATGCCTTTCATGCCAGGCTTTCTCCTTGCTTTCTGCACCTACTGATGGAACCTTACTATGAATTTGTCTTATTCTATAGCTAGTATCTACAACATTATTTCCTTCATCATGTCAAGGTGTACCATATCTATGACAACTGAAATACTCACACTTGGCACAATATATTCCATAGACATAACTGCTTCTTTTCCATTGACTAACCTGAAAGGTGTCTGCCCAGTCAATTTATTGTATATCATTCTATATGCCCACAACACTGCTAGAATCCTCAAGTCTCGCTCATCTATGTTTACATTGCACACCTTAGTCAGTGCATTCTCCAGAATCATGTTGAAAGCTTCCACTGCCACATTTGCTTAAGGATGATAGGGAGTGATCTTTTGATGATAAACTTGAAATTCCTCAGTTAGTGCTTCAATCCCCTTATTCAAAAAATGTGTCCCCTGGTCACTCTTGAAGATCTTTGTACAACCAAATCAAGCTAATATATATTTGAAAATGAACTTCGTAGCAGTTTCTACATTGAAATACTTCATCATTGTTTCCTCGACCCACCTTGTCAAATAATCAGTCATGGTGATGATATATCTTACACCAGTCCTTTTCCCCGGTGGAATAATAGGTCCAAAAAAATTGATTTACCATTTATCAAAAGCCTGGAAAGTCACCTATGGTACTTGTTAGAAAATTATATATTACAGAACAATGGAACACATAAAATATATTGCAGAAATATAAACACAAAAAACACATAAAACAAGAGAGACACAGATATACGTGGTTCACCCAATTTGGGCTACGTCCACGGAGAAATAGCTAGTCCTACCTTTTATATTATCTAGCAAATTGAAGATATACAACCTACAGCAGATCCGTTGTGATTCCCTCTTTGCTCTCACACAATCTCCTCCTTCTTTCTCACTCAGAATATAGATCTACATAGAAGCAATACAATTCCCTCATATATATTGAGGGGTTGCCTTCTATAAAAAAAAACCCTAAGTTAAACATAACTTCTACCATCAGATATTTGCCTAATGAACGACCTTGATTGACTATGAAATTACAACATTTTACAAGGCAATTTTACATCTATCTTTAGCTTCGGGGGCACTACCCCCGATCCCCCACTAGGGGGGGCTCTAAATAATTACCGTCGCCCCCCCCCTTGGACCCCCCTGGCGGCGTACATTTTATAGCCAGTGTTGCTTCCACAATACGAAATGGGGTTAAATGCAGTAATACCTCTAAATAAGGAAGATAATCAAGCTCCACACCCAACAATCTCCCACTTGGAGACTGATTATAGCAACTCCATCGTTGCTTCATTTGTGGACAATGACTTCACTTTGGACCTGGTTGTTTCTCATATTCATCATCATACTTAAAGACCAATTGAAACTAAGAAGAATCTCAGTTTCTCCCTCATTACAACTTTTGTTAACATATCTGCAGGATTCTGGCTAGTGTGTATCTTTTCAAACTTCAACTGTCCATCTTCCAACACTGATCATGTGAAATGGTACTTAAGATTTATATGTTTAGTCTTGGAATGAAATGTAGAGTTCTTTGCAATATGTATGGATCTTTGGTTGTCAATGTATAACCTACCCAACTCCTACTTCTTAACCAATTCATCCAGAAATCTTTGTAACCAAATCATTTCTCTACTAGCCTCTGTAGCAGCAACATACTCTGCTTCCGTTGTTGAGAGTGCAACAACACTTTGCAGTTTTGAAACCCAACTAACAGTTGTTCCACCTACAGTAAACACATACCCTGTTGTTCTCCTCATGTATCTCTACCACCCACCATATCTGCATCAACATATCCCTGTAGAGCAATGTTTCAAACACAAAAGCATAATGCTTGATTTGTGCTACCTCTCAAATACCGGAGAATCCACTTCATTGCCATCCAATGTTCTTTTCCTGGATTATTCATGTACCTGTTTACAACTCCCATTGCATGTGAAATATCAGGCCTGGTGCATACCATTGCATACATTAAGCTTCCAACTACTGATGTATATGGAATTTTAGACATATAAGCTACTTCTTCCTAAGACTTGGGACACACCTCCTTACTTAGTTTGAAATGGCTAGCCAAAGGTATACTAATTGGTTTTGCATTCTACATATTAAATATTTTCAACACCTTTTCTATGTACTCACTCTAAGACAATGTTAATTTTTTATTCTTCCTGTCTCTAGTTATTCTCATATGAAGGATTTGTTTTGCAACACCCAAATTCTTCATTACAAATGAGTTTTCCGATTTTCTTTTGAGCACATTTATTTCCTACATGTTAGAACCTACAACAAGCATGTCATCTACATACAATAACAATATAATATAACTACCATCATTTTTCCTTTTGAGATAAACACAATGATCAGAGTGACATCTAGTATAACCTTGTTCAGACATAAACCTATCAAATTTTAGATACCACTGCCTTGGAGCATATTTTAAGACATACAAACTCTTCTTCAAATTGCACACTAGTTTCTTCTTCCCTTTTACCTCATATCCTTGTGATTTCTGCATATATATCTCTTTCTCCAAATCCCCATGGAGGAAGGTTGTCCTTACATCTAACTACTCAAGATGAAAATCTTCAGCTGCTACTAGACTTAAAATAGTGCTGATTGAAGTCATTTTAACAACATGAGAAAATATCTCATCGAAGTCTATACCCTTTTTTTGTGCAAACCCCTTCACCACAAGTCTAGCTTTATACCTTTTTCTACCTCCATCCTCTTCTTTCAACTTGTAAACCCATTTATTTTAAAATGTTTTTTTACCTACATGCAACCTGACTAAGTCCCAAGTCTAGTTATGTGCTAAGAAGTCAACCTCTTCTTTCATGTATTGCTCCCACTTCTATCTAGTTTCTACCTACACTGTTATGAAACCAGCTCAAGAAAAGATAGAAAAGATAGATCAATGCCTTAGAATTCAGCCTCTTCGAGGGGGAAACCTCCTTTACATTACATAAATGAATAATTCTTGGATGATACAAATGAAAAGA
>APFE030601304.1:77708-94952 GCA_000404065.3 Pinus taeda | reverse complement strand
GGTTTGGAAATGGTGGTATGGGTAGTTGAGTGGGGGTGTATATTTGAGATGGATGTGGATGGGGTTGTGGTTGGGCAGATGGTGGAGGAAAATGAGTGGAATGAGAGTTGTATTGGAGCCTACACCCCTGATGAGGTGCATTCCACTAAGGCTATGGCTGGGCATAAGAGTGAGACGAATGAGCAGCTAGTTGGGCATAATATGGATCTGTGAAGGAACAAGAAGGAGGTGTGAACCAGGAAGGATGAGGAGGGGGACCCCAAGAAGGCATGAAAGTGGCTTGATAGGGGTCATAATAGGTCTGGGATGTCCCTTGCATTCCCTGCTAGTAAGGTATGGGTCGATGTGACCTTCTTTGGTTCATGAAATAGAGTGGTTCAGTAACTCCTTTGGCTCTCTGATATGCAGCTTTAAGTCTAGGCAAGGAAGGGCACTGATTCGTAGGATGGTATTCTTCACAGAAGAAACACACTTCTAGGGAGTGCATTGGACATTTGTTCCTAGGATGCTTTCTAGTGCACCTAGGACAAAAGATGTCCAAAGCCCTCTTGGCTTCCTCTTGCTTCCTTTGGATCTGCAAGGTATCCAGTTGCATGGCAAGAAACTGCCTCACCTCGCTCTTGAAATCTTCCATCTGATTTGAAAATTCATTTTTGGACAAGGTACTACTCCCAACATTTCTATTTGTAGCCATTTGCTCCAGAGGAATGTTTCCTTCTTCTTCTTCGCTTGAGGTTCTTCAAATATATCTTGTTGTCCACCTAAGGGTTCTTTAATCACAGCCATCGAAGAAGAGAGAAAGTTGGCTATGTGAAACAGTGGGGGTGTTGTGCAATCATTTTTCTGAATTATCTCTACTCCTACAAGGCAGGAAAGGAAATCTTTTTTTTGGTTGATTTCTGCTTCTTTTTTCTACTAGTACCTACAAAACTAAAATAGATTGAATTTCAACTAACTATCTTGCTGAAATGAAAATGCGAAATTGAGATGAAATCAGGAAAGGACTAATCTATTTTTCTCAAATGAAATTGCAGGAATGAAATGCTAAGCTATGCTTGCAGAATTGAAATTGCAGAATTGAAATGCTAATCTATGCTTGCAGAATGGAAACGCTAATCTACACTTGCAGAATTGAAATTGCCAAATTGAAATGCTAATCTATGAAAGCAGGAAATGTCTACTCTACTTTTGCAGAAATGAAATTGCAGAATGGAAATGAAATAAACTACTTAGCAAAAGGTTGTAGTAGAAAAAAGAAGAAAAACAACAATCACCAATACTCTGACGCTTCCCTGGCAATGGCGCCAAAAAGAGTGGTGGGCCCCAGTATTGCAGCAATAATGCTGCAACTCCTGGAACTCCCTTCTTTGATTTTATCAACCCGGCACTTCGTAACAAACTTGGAAGCGACGGTGTTGTATGCACAAGTACTAGCTCTTACCGCGGCTATCACTTGATCAGCTAGCACAAGTTTGCTAGGAGATTAAGCCAACTTCTATGAGCTCCCAGAAGAAGCTTTTTAACTGATGGATGAAAGCTAACTCAAAGAACGCTAATCTACTTGCAAAAAGAAACTGGAAAGTTGAAAGGAAACGTAAACCCTAGCAAACCCTAATTTTACCAGCTAGCCCTACTGATGCAAGAAAGAGGATGCAAGTTACTAAAAGAGATGCCATTGACTTCTAGGAAGGTAAAATGCATGTGTCTAAGCTACTTCTATAATAACATTTGAAAAAAAAAACATCTTTTTGTATTTTTGAATAAGTTGTTAGAACTATCATGCATGTGCTTTTAACTAGCTTTTGACTATGCAAAGGTGGATTGGCGAGAGGAAATGCTTGCAGAAGGTTGGGAAGGTTCGAAGAGGGCCTAAGGGGTCCCTAGCACCCTTCCAGAGAGTTTCACAAATTTTGGTTATCAAGAAACTGTGTTCGTGAGCTTCTACAGGAAGTCTGCAGGGGTTCTACAGGATGTTCTGAAATTTCTACAGGATGTTCTATAATTTTCTATAGGATGTTCAGAAATGAGATTTTGGAGGATGGATGGAGGAATAAAGATGAAGGAGTGGGTATGGAGGTGCGATAAGGGTGTGAGGAGGTCCAGGACCTGGCGCATGAGGCTAAGGAGTGATTGAATTTGGTTTAAGGATGGAGGGAGCAATGATGCACAAGAATATGGGAATTTAGGGCAAAGTGAGCAAATAGCAAACATGAAGCAAGAATCCGAGTCAGGGGATGGAGCAGATGGGATTGATGGAGTATGGGTGGATAGAGAAGGATAGCAGGTGATTTTCAAGTTGTTTTTCAAACGAAACAAACAAGGACTTGGAAAATCAAAGACCTAGTTACGTTAGTCTATTATGACCTAGATAACAGCAAAGAAATGGAACAGAAGTTTATTTGCAATGAAACCAGCTAAAATAAATATGAAACTAAGCAATCATAACCCTAAGCATGCAACCAAAAACTGATATCAAGTTCAACAACTAAAAATATAACACTACTAATTACATGGGTAAGCAAAGACAATGCTTTTGTTGGCAGCAATGTCACCTTTGTCCCAGCTCACGATCCCACTGAGGGAGAGGTGAGATCAGAGGTGCTTGATGGCCTTTTTTTGAAGTTCTTCTCTATTATTAACCTATCAAATCAATCTAAACATGAAAAACTACTTTAACCGTCAAAAGCAACCTAAGTAACAAAACAAGATTTTAATTTAAATAGCAAATTTTATTCCAAGAACGCAGCGAAAACACATAAAGGTAAACAAAGGAGGTATTGGGCACTTGAGATGGGCCCAACCCCAAGAGCTACAGCCTCCTAAGAGAGATTAGAGCTGGTGCAAATTTGGATTCATCTTTATTGATCAAAATAATAGTTACATTCCAAAACTGTCCCCAAGGAAAACTTGAAAATGTGTTGAAATGCAGAGCTAAACTACTGCCTAAAAAATAACTAAAAACCGAACTACAAACTAGCTAACTTCTGCCTACAAAGTGACTAACTACTAGCTAACCCAAATGAGGCCCTAAGCCTTTTTATTTATACAAATTGAGGACCCCAACAGTCCTCCTCAACTTTAGGGACTCAGCTACCCAAAACTTGTAGTTAACAGCAGTCCTACTTGACTTGCTTGGCTTCCCTTGTGATAATTGATTTGGTGGCCCTTGAACTCCGAGCTGATGGTGGAGAATTCAAGGTAAGGGCCCATAAATGAAGGGGACACCTTCCTAAAAATCCTCTCTCCCTTGTTCTTCACAAATTGAGCTACAAGTGCTCATTAAAACCTTTGATTTTGTCTCAAAATTGACCAAAACACTGCACAAAGCACCCATTAGACTTGTTGGCATAATGACTAACCCAATTCACTCTATTAGCATAAATATAATAAAAAACATGCAATAAACTAATGAGAATGGTGGATTAATTTGAATTAGGAGGCTGAATGAGCCCATATAATTATCCATTTTTGGGGCTCATCAGGTGGCAAGGCCAGTTTGTAAGCTATTGCTCCTATGCATTGAAGTATCTGATAAGGCCCATATAATTTTGGTGTTATTTTTTGCCAGCCCTTTTCTTTGAGATATGTTTTCTTATATGGTTGGAGTCACAGGAATACCTGATTCCATTCTTGAAATGTGCACTTAGAACGATGTTGATCTACTTGTTGCTTCATTTAGTTCTGAGCTTGATGTAGATTATCTTTGAGATGAGATATCATGGCAGCACAGTTATGTAAGAGTTGATCAAATCCCTATACTTTAGAACATTGATGGATATAAGAAATAGGTTAAGGTGGGAGTTGGCCATACACTGCCCCATATGGAGTCATCTTGGTGGCTTCATGATAGTTAGTATTATACCACCATTCAACTAAAGGTAGCCATTGTACCCATTGATGTTTCTTTCTTATGTGAAGCACCTTAGATATATCTCCAAAATTTTGTTCACTACTTTTTGTTTGACCATCAGTTTGGGGATCATAGGTGGTACTTAGTTGGAGTTACATGCCATGTAGCTTGAAAAGTTCTTGCCAAAATTTTTTGGTGAAAGTGGGGTTGTGATTAAACACAATGGAAATCGACATGCCATGCAGTTTGAAGATCTGGTCCAAGAAAACTTGATCCACCAACATGGGGGTAAATGGGTGCGGTAGAGTGAAAAAATGAGCATATTTAGAAAGTTTGTCCACAACCATCATGATGACTGATTTGTTTCCTAATTTTGGGAGACCAGTGATGAAATCCTTGGAAACATCTATCCAGACAGAGGCGGGGAGTGGAAATGGTTGCAAGGTTCCTCGTAACTTGATTGTTTACCCTTTAATGCATTGGCACACATCACATTCAAGTACAAAAGTAAGAATGCCATTTTTCATGTCAGTCCAAAAGAAAGAATGACGTGCATGAGCATAAGTCTTATGAAGGCCTAAATGTCCTATAATTTGAGATGAGTGTAGCTCATCCAAGATGTAGGTTTTGAGGGTGGAGGTCGGTGATATAACTATTCGATACTTATAGTGAAGAATCTCATCCTACCAAGAGTAGTGTGCTGAAGAATTAGGGTCTTCTCTTAAGTTATCTATGAGTTTGGAAAGAGAGGGGTGGGGGAACCACTCCTTGAAGGCCTCTTCAATCCAATATAGTACGGGTAGAAATATTGATAGTAGGTTTCTCTCATCCTCGAGTTGGCTTGATAAAGCATCAACTACTACATTATCATGCCCTTTCTTGTAAATGATCTCATAATCATATTCCATCATTTTGGCAAGCCGTTTATTTTTATATGGTGAGGATATACGCTACTCAAGAAAATATTTTAGGCTTTGATGGTTCGTGGGGATTTGGAAATGTCGCCCCAACAAGTATGGTCGCCAGGTGTTTACTGCATGTAATATGGTCATTTTTTCTTTCTCATAAGTAGGTTGACCCAGATGTTTGCCACTGAGTTGTTGGCTGGTGAAAGCCAATGGTCAACCTTCCTACATTAATATAGTGCCAATACTTGTATCGGAAGCATCACATTTAATCACAAAAGATTTGGTGATGGATGGTAGGGCCAATATGAGAGTGGAGCACATGACCTATTTGAGAGCCAAGAAAGACTGTTGAGCTGCATCATTCCAGAGAAATGATTTTTTCTTGATAAGATTAATGAGAGGTTGAGCAATTGTGATCATAATTGTAGAAAAAATTTGTGATAGTAGTCAGTGAGACCCAAGAATCCCCTTAAAATCTTCAAGTTTTTTGGTTGGGGCAACTCTCACATTACCTGAATCTTTTTCAGATCAACCCTCACTCCTTCATGACCCACAATGTGTCCCAAATACTCGACTTCTTACACTCCAAAAGAGAACTTGGATAATTTGACAAATAATTTTTGATCTGGAAGTAGTTGTAATATCTAGTTTGCATGCTGAAAATGTGTGTCCTAGGTTATGTTGTAGTTGAGAATTTCATCGAAGAAGACTAGGACAAATGTTTCGAGAAATGGTTTCAACAGGTGGTTCATGAGGCTTTGAAAAGTAGATGGGGCATTATAGAGACTAAATGGGATGACCAAGAATTCATAATGGCCTTCATGTGTTCAAAAGGAAATCTTGGGAATGTCTACTTCCTTGATGTGTATTTCCTCATATCAAGAGCGGAGGTCTAGCTTGGTAAAGAATTGAGCACCATGCAGTTCATCAAGTAGATCATCAATAACTGGAATAGGAAATTTGTCCCTTATAGTGAGATTGTTGAGGGCCCGCAAGTCTAGACACAAGCGTCATTCTCCATCTCTCTTTAGAACCATGATCACTAGAGATGAATAAGGGCTAATGCTGGGATGGATAACACTGTCTTCGAGGAGTTCCTTGATGATTTTTTCAATTTCATTATTTTTGGAAACCAAATATAGATATGGGTGGACATTAGGAAGCTAGGCACCTAGGACCAAAGGGATGTTATGAACATGTTCAGCCCTAGAGGGTGGAAGCACTTTAGTTTTTCCAAAGACCCGCTGGTGGCAATCTAATACTTGTTTCATCTTAGGATGAGTATGAGGAGTAGTGGATTCAATGGCCTGAATGGCATTAAATTGGGTGACTACTCCATGATGGCCCTTTTTTAAAATCTTCTCCATTCTATGCGAGTTGATGATAGTAGGAGCACCTGCTTGGAGTCCCCATAATGTATGAATGTGGTCATTCTACTTAAAGCTCATATATAACTCTTGGAAATCCATTGTGATAGGGCCTAATGTGCGAATCCATTCAACACCCAGGACAATGTCCCAACCACCCATGTCAATAACAAACATGTGGGTCGTTAGGTGGTAGTCTCCCATTTGAAGCTTAATATTTTCACAATGGCCTTCACATTTGATGGTCCACCCATGAGCGATAAGGTCTTGGAAATTAGATAATGCCCACACAAAGAAATGAACAACTTATGTGATTCTCTTAGGGATAAAGTTATGGGTGTTGTCACTCTCAATCAATACCAATACTAGTCGATGTTTATTAAAGCCTCATATTTTGAGAGTCAGAGGCAAAGAAATGCCAACAAAGGCATGTAGTTATATAACTGCCTCATCTGGCATAGTTGTGAGATCATTATCAGTTTGGGTTTCCCCTGGTTCTTCCTTAGGCACCTCAAGTGATGGAGCTTCATTTGTTGAGTTGCTACCAGTAGCATAAATTTGAAAGAATTGGTCCCTTGCATTTATGTCTAGGTGATTACTTGTCATCACAGTAGTAGCATAGTTCGTGTTTTCATCTTTCAGCTATTTCTGTTGTTGACAGTTTTTGAACCTTAAGTGTTTGGGTGGGGCCCTCAGCCTAGTTGGGATGCACCTTGGCAAGAAAATTTGGATGATTGGATTGGGAATTTAAGGCGATTTCCACATCTAAGGCCTTGCAACATGCATCCAACCAAGTAACTTGGTGGTGCATCTGAACATGGGCTTGGATGGCTTCTTTTAGGCCACTGATGAAAGATTCCAAGTAGAACTCATCTCTTAGACCGTTAGTTCCGATGGCCAACTACTCAAAGGCTACAATGTACCTATTTGTCGAAGTTTTGTGAGATGGCCCAAAAAATTAGCTTCGCAGTCAAAGCAATCACATATGGCTTTTGAGAACATATTCCAAGTGGATCTCCCTTGATAAAATTTCTTATGCCACTTCCACCACTTCCATCTACCTTGGTCAAATTAAAGGGCTCCCACATGTAGTTTAATTTCATCTATGCAGATATCATTAAGGAAGAAATATTGTTCCATGTGTGGTACCCATATTACAGGGTTAGAGCCATCAAACATTTACATGTCCGATCATTGGAAGAGTGGTGATTTCTGTGGAAGTGAATGTGATGGATGGATTCTCCTTCTATATGTGTATTAACACTAGCCTCCTCCGTATGAGACCTTGTTATAATATATGTTAGATGAGAGATCTATTTGGTAAGCTTCTCCTAGAAGTATTCAAGCCTTTTTTCAAGGTGTTTGACCCACGCATTACCCATAACATGAGATCTAGTACCTAGCATACACCAACCCCAGTCAATTACTTAAGAGTGATCTTCTTGAAAAGAGGCGAGCTTGGGAGTCTAATGGTGTGGGTTGCTTGAAGTCACGTCAGAAAAAAAATAAATAAATAAATAAATACTAGGACCGCCATAAAATTGGGGGATTATACGTGAATGGTACAATTGCGACCAGCTTGTCATCCTGAATCTTATGGGCTAAATCTTGCAAGCGTCCTGGGATGTTCTCAATTTTTTTATTTTTTATTTATTTTTTTTTTTTTTAATACTCGGAAAGGAGTTTTACTCCTCGCTAATGAATATTGCATTCATTGAATTCCAGAAAGCGTGATCTTGTCCAACGTCCCGTGAAAATTAGGCCTCAACTGTAGTAACCAAAATCCCAAGGTCTTGGTACTGTTGAATGTGTGGAGACAATCTAATATAGACTTGTGGTGTAGGAATATCCTCTCTGCGGAAAGAGACAATCCCTCTAGCCCAAGAGAGTGGGTCTAGCCACAAATAAGACATTCTACTGTAAATTTACTGAGATTAGAATCAAATAAAAGGGCCTACCACTTATAACGCTAATCCACTTGATGGTGATCTTCCTTCCTTTCTCCAACTTTCATTCCTTTCGTTCAAGTACCTGAAACAAACATGCAAGAAACAACAGCAAACGTGATAACATAAAATCGAATCCAATCTACTAAAAAATGTCAAGGAGTTATAAGCTATCAATGTAATATTACACCCAATATAGGAAATCAACCATTAGTTGTATTGAAATAAACTTCAAAGAAAAATACAACCAAAACCTTAACGTTGGATATCTCCTTTGCGGTATCCAAGTCTCACTACACGCCTTTTCAGAACTCGTTTCCTACTCTATCTTGACATAAAATGGCTTCCAAGCTCTAACTCTCTCTCCTCATGCTTTAGCTACCAAAGACTAGTCTTTTGTCATGTAAGACTAATCTTCTTCTATCAAAAGCTAAAGATTTCTAAATTTTGCAGTTGGTTCTATCTCTCCACCACTTTCACTATGTGTTGTATTGTGTGTAACCAAAAAGGATAATAGGAAGTGGTTTATATAGGGAGAGGAGGATAAGAATGAGATCCACTCAAGGGTGAAGAAGGTCTTATCTCCTTGGGAAGGTCTGATTTTAAGGGGGAAAGAACCTTATATGGAGTTCTTGGCCCTTATCCAACCAAAGGAACATCCAACACATCACCACTAGAAGTTTCTAGACGTGAAACTCCATTTCCAATTATAAAAACTTTTCAGAAGTAGACCAGCATGGGTATTGGGCTAATAGTAGCACCGATTGGCATGGGTCATAGTGTTAAACTCTGCAAATAGGAATGGGTGAGACACTGGGAAAGAGTTTTGATCTTAAAAACTGGGTTTTAAGAAGGACTCTCTGAAAATGTTCTGAAGGGAGTGGGGACTACTTTCTTCAAACTTCAAGGGATGTAAGAACATAGGTTTCATGGTGGAAGTATAACACAGTAGTCACTACTAGGGTTCTCTGGGATCAGAAACGGGGAGTGACAGGAGAGTGACAGATTACTATGTAATAGATTCCCCCTAAAGCATGAAATCAGAGCTAAGAGCGATGGTTGAAATTCTTTAAGACGGAGCGAGGACTTGGAATACCAGCATCGGAAGACCTACAACTCAAACATACATGTACATATCTAAAATCTAATGGTCATGCCTAATAAACATGAGAGGCATATAACAATACATGAATCCATGGTATATGCGCAACTATCCATCAAGAAAAGGATCATGTGCATGGATCCTCGGCATGGAAGCATCCATCCAACTGAAGGGATCATATGAAATAGATCCAAGGCATGGGCGTAACCATCTACATAGAGAAGATCAAAATGAAAATACCCACGGTATGGTCACAGCGATTCGACTGAGTAGGATCAAAATGATACCCATGGCATGGTCACAACCATCTGTCTAAAGAATCATGTATATAATCATGAATGACTCATCACTCCTCGCAACCTGGAATTTTGTGATCTAAGCCCAGGGTCTTATGCTCTAACACAATCTGATCAAAGTACAAATTCTAACATGTGAATAGATGTTCTGACATTGAACATGCTAGAAAATCACTTGATTACCAACCAATTATGTGAATCATTAACAAGTGAGAGAGAAACCACCCATAATGTCAATGGCTCTCAAGATACTATCGGTACAATTCACGAAGTGTGAATAAGGAACTGAAGTAAAAAACCTATGAAATCACTCGATCGAGGGCCAATGATGAGAACCTATCTTCAAGTGCGAAGAACTTGCCATTGAGGCATGGAAGCTCTAAGGTACTGGAAATGAGTTTCTAGATCAACTTCCTGGATAACGAGTTGAAGTCTACAAGAAGTGATCTATTGAAGGAAGTTCATAATGAATGATTCATCATCGACATGAAATGGGAAACATAATGAATGAGAGTAATTCAAGATGGGGACATATGATCAGACAATGTACAAGTAGGAAGACTTCTCTTGAACATGTGGATGACATGACTCTGGATTTTGGTAGCATTTGACATCATAGGATCAAAGGTCATGGTGACGTGGAATAGATCATATGAGAGGTTTATAGTGGATAACCCAACCCATGGAGGCAAGTGACAAAGTGAGGATGTCCCAAAACCCAACATGAATAGCAGATGAGTGTTAATGTTCAAGAGCGACATGCTGCCTCAAGTGAAGAATACAACTGATGAAATACTTCCAATTTTCCCCCACCATTTCTGGAGAATACCCCAGTTATTTTTACGCAAGATTGACGGGGATAAAATATGCTCGTAATATAAGTCCATCCTTCGGATGGATCCATCCTAGTAAGTTTTACGAGCCCTAGGAAGGAGTAACTCGATCTCGTCGTAATGACAAGTCCTATGTTGTTTAATCTTTTAGCGAGTCCAAAAAAGGTGAAACTCATAATCTTTTTCATGTTTAGAGAGTTTGAAAAAAAAATGGAAAAGAAAACTCCAAGGGTCCCTTTTCATAAAATTGTTTCTCTAACCTAAAAAGGTAGAAAACAATATTCAAGAGAATCTTCGAGTCATGTTTGAATAAGGTATACCTTTTTTGTAAATAGTTTTATCCCAGCCCAAAAAAGGGGTAAACGTATACTAGGTAAATGACGTTTTGCAACCTTTAACGAGTTCAAAACAACAAGAGCTCGAAAATCATTTCATATTTTGAGAGTCAGAAAAGAGCTCAAATATGACTCCCTACTTTTATTTGCTTTAACAAGTCTAAAAGGGGAAAATACTCAGCAATCTTTTAAGTTTTTATGAGTTAAAAAAGATTAAAGGTGACTCATCCTGGAGGAACGAGTGGTATAAAGGGTAGCAACTGGTTCTGGTTATGGTGGAACTGTTCAAAAACTAGGAGGTCAAGAACATGGCTAGTAAAACCACTCACCGCTGCAGTTGTTCAAGAAAGGGTAAAACAACCAAGTGAAAGCGAATGATCGTCCAAAGAGATGGTGGCAATGGAATGGAGAAAAAACCAAGGCTTTCTGATGGGAGCGATTGATAAAAATGGAAATCACAAGGGTTAAAATGGATATGGTTTCATTTTTATACAAACCTAAACCACGAGGAACTATTCTTCGATTCAAATTCATGTTTACACAAGCTTGAAATGAAAAACTATGCTTGGATTTGGTTTCATGTTTACACAAGCTTGAAATGAAAAACTATCCTCGGACGAAAAAAATGGCATGCTCACAGCATGATAACTCAATTCGAGGTACGTGCCCCCAAGCTTCATTTCATTCAGCTAGGTGGATGGAATGAAGGTTCACTTTCGAGATCTAGGAAAGACTCGACTGGGATTTTACAAGATCTTAATCAAAGACTTGATCTGGAAAAGTGAGGTGTTTCATTTTTTAATGAGGTTGACATAGTAAAAGAACTATCCTCAAGACTTCTTGTTTCCTTTTTTAAGGAGATTGACACAAGACAAGGAACTCTACTCTGACCCCTCGTTTCATTTTTTAACGAGCTTGACACAAGACAAGGAACTATGCTCAGACACTTTGATCATGGACCATACGAGAACATGGCTCCCAAGAGGTCTTCACTAGACGGAAGAACCACGCTCTGTGAGGAATATATGTCAACTTGTACTAATGATAGATCAGGTTCCAATGCCCCCAGTACATAATGTACTATACCATCTGTGTGATCATCAGTAGATGTGGAGATGTAATGGGTAGCCACATAATTGACCTGTGGCGAGGAGCAGGGAAAATTTTAAGAACCACCCTAAATTTATATGTATAATAAATGGGTGAACCCCCATGATACATAGGAAAAATGGGAGGTGATTTTATCAATAATATAATATGTATATATAATTTTTTTGGAGAATCTCTCACGAGATTATATTATCTTCTGAAGTCATGGAAAATCTTTCACTGAATAATAAAACATTGTGAAGTCTTGGTGAATGTTTTGTTAAAGTATGAAACCATATATGATAATAGGAAAACATATTCATTAAACTGTAATATACTAACATACATGTTTGGAAAAAAGAAACATAATTTTCTCTTCCTACAAACAATGTTGCAAGTTTCAGTGGCCATAATTGTCAAGGTTCTTATTGTACACTCTTTCATATCCTTCTATTAGTTTTGATAATATTCCAGAACAAAGTTCTTGTAGGCGTTGATCTTCACTATCAGTTCTGTCATGGTAGGAGAGATTAATCTTTTCTCTACCAATTTTTTCAAGCTATCAAATTTCTTACTTATTCCATAGACTCCATCTGCGAGATCAAAAAAAACACATCATGTTGGTTTACCCCAACACGCCAAAAAGTAGCAAGCCCCAACTATAATATAAGAAAGTAGCAGGTATCCCAAAGCCCTGAAGGGGATCTAATGGAAAGAAGCAAACATTGTCAGAAGCCTTCCAATCAATATATAAATATATAAATGTAGATATATTATTATTTTAATTGGAAATATTCAATTAAATAATAAAATTTAATTACATCTCTCCCAATCTAAAATGCTTATTAGCATAATTCACTACCTTCATACGTCTTGCATTTTTTAACAGCGTTGTAACATTTGGATTAATTTCATTTCTGGTGCACAATCTCTGCCTTTTAGGATACTATGGTGCAATGGCCTAACCCCCACCTACATATCATTACAACAAACTAAGAATTACAGAGAAGATGAAAGGTTGTACAAACCAGCATATTTTTCAAACAACTAATCCAACATCAGTACCTTAAATTTTTCACGAAGATATCATATTGAGAATGTTTAAAAAATGGTGGGAAATTTGGGCAATGACTATCTCTCTTTTGCGAGGGTGATGTGGAAAGAGTGATAAGATTTCACTGTTTTGAATTTTTTTTGTTAAATCAGAAAAACCAATATTAATGGAGATATTGGTATTTTTTACTAAATTTTGTGAAGTGACTAAATGTAGCTTTAACCATTCACCTTAAGGTGTTCTTTACAATATTATCATAAAAACCAACCTATGTCCATCTTAACTCCACATCTACCACTCTTAGAGAGATGAGTTCTATTTATTCCTCTTGGCACTTGGTAGACCTGGAATTACGATGGATCTAAGCTGATAGAATTTCCCCTTTAAATAGTATAGGCTCACATGAATACCATGGTATTACCATGGGTCAATACCATGGGTTATCATAAACCTGGAGCTTAAAAACTATTATTAGTAATTTATAAAATTAATAATTGATTTTTATTTTTATTTTTTATTTTAACCAAGCTAAAATGTTTAAGTGACATTAAATTACAAGATCCATTTTTACTCTTGATCTACCAAACCCCAAGAGGGATCAAATATTTTTTCACTCTATGCTAGTTTGCATATCACGATATTTGATCCCTCTCAGGGCTTAGTAGATCCAAAGTAAAGATGGATCTATGTTGGCTTAATTTCCCCCTTTAAATAGGCTACATTCCATGTGAATACCATAGGTCAATACCACGTGCCATCTTTATTTTTATTAATACTAATATTGGGGTTAATAATGTTTGTTTTGCATGGTATTAATAATAATTTGGCCCATGGTATTTGGCCCATAGGCTTCACCTAAATATAACGGATTTTTTGAGTATTTGTAAATATAAGGTGACTTATGGAGTAAATATAAAAAAAGTTTTTTATTTAATTACCATACCTCTTGTTTATTTATATTTTTATTAATTTACCATACCTCTTTTATAAATATGGTATTTGGCCAATAGGATTCAGTTAAATAAAACCTCTTTTTTGAGCCTTCTTAAATAGAAAGAGGGTTGTGGACTAAATATAAAAAGAGGTTTTATTTATTTACCATACCTCTAGCTTATTTATATTTATATTTATTTACCATATCTTTGGAGTAAGTATAAAAAGAGGTTTCATTTATTTACCATACCTCCACTTTATTTATATTTATATTTATTTACTATATCTTTGGAGTAAGTATAAAAAGAGGTTTCATTTATTTACCATACCTCCACTTTATTTATATTTGTATTTATTTACAACCTTGAGTGTTCGTAAATATAAGGTGACTTATGGAGTAAATATAAAAAAATGTTTTATTTATGTACCATACCTCTCGTTTATTTATATTTTTATTAATGTACCATAGCTCTATTACAAATATGGTATTTGGCCGATAGGATTCACTTAAATAAAACCTCTTTTTTGAGCCTTCTTAAATAGAAAGAGGGTTATGGACTAAATATAAAAACAGGTTTTATTTATTTACCATAACTCTAGTTTATTTATATTTTTATCTATTTACCATACCTTTCAAGTAAGTATAAAAAGAGGTTTTATTTATTTACCATACCTCCACTTTATTTATACTTTTATTTATTGAGACCAAATACAACCTCCCAAACCAGAAAATGGGTAATTGCAAACGAATTTAACATTACAAAGCATAAAATCATGTGATTGTAATGGAATATAACTTCCCAAACCAAGTGAATCGGTTCAAATGAGTCTTTTCATAGTTTATCCAACTCTTTTTTTGGGGCTAAAATGAAAAAAATAATAATTTTTTAAATAAAAGTTGGGTTAAATATATGAAATGGTTGTTTTATAAAAGTTTCGCCCCTCTAAAATGAAAAACCCCTTAAATTTCGCCCTTGGGCTAAAATTCGCCCCTATAATTTACCATGGTCGGGAGGGCACTTCTTGCAAACAAGAACCAATAGGGGATGATCGTTGAATAGGAGGCACCTAGTGACCAATGAATGACAATTATTCAATGGTAACTATTCTCCCTTCGTGTGAAAAACAAACCACATAAAGTGAAGAAACAAGAGCTCCCATGACATAAACATAGTCGCGTCCAAGGAGGAGATTAAAATCAAAGGAAGCTTTGACTATCATCATGTCTATATAGATGGTCTTTCCTCCCAAAGTAATAGGGAACTTCAGAAGTATACCTAAAGGTTGACTGGCTCCTTCGTTGAAATCTAACAAATTATGGGTGACAGGCACAAGTTGTGGGGAACCCAAATCTTGCCAAGTAGTGGAAGACATGATGCTAACATACGCACCTTCATCTAATATAGTGCCATGTACTACCAGATTATAGGCTTATACTGTGATCTTGAAAGGCACATAAGATGGGAGGTGGAAACAAGTTAATTGACTCCAATCAAAAGAAACGACAGAACTACTTGGTGGGGGTATCATAGGATTTCCCCCATGCCCTGCAAGAGAAGGAGAAGGACTCTCCTGAACAACTGGGATGGGAGGGTCACTCTTCGATTCATGAGAATCTAAGGAGATGAGAATAAAATGAGAAGTATGATCATCACTACTCTATTCGGGAATCGAGTGAACAACTGAAGGCAGAGCCAAGTCGACACTCTTTTTGACCAATGGTTGGTTAGGAATAGACATAAGGGATTCATGCTTAGGAAGAGAAGGGTGGGCAAGAGATGAATCCAAGTCAATCTCTTTACCAACTAGGAGAGGGTTAGAAGAAATTCTATGATAATTTTAGTGTCCTATCTAGGGTGCTAGACTAGGCTATATTTATTATCGACCAGGGTGCGTAGACTTAGAGGCATGCACCTAAAGTATATAGACATAAAGGATCGTTATCTAAGTCTAATATTCCTAATTACAATGCTATCATTCGATTCATTATTAAACTAAATCACACTATGTATCACTATCAACCAAGATTCAATTCATTTAACAAACCAAAACACTGTGTATCACTGCAATTCAAGATTTTAGTCCCCTTACAGAGACATCATACATAAAACCTCTATTCAGCGAATACTCAACATTCATTAACAGTCATGCAAGATAAAAATATATGGAAATCATAAGCATAAAGTTCATGACAATGCTCTACAAGATAAAAAGGGATCGAATCCCTTACAGGATATGATTCACGATCCAGGTGATAATCTATTCAAGTGCATTCATAAACATGCATATTATAAACATAAACCAATTTGAATCACTGCGCATATTAATACCCTAACTGTAAATGAAATAAAACAACAGTAAGTATACCACATTACGCAGGGCCCATCCGCGTTCCAGGTATACTGAACTATGATCCAACGATTACCAAATCAACACAGCGAAATCGTGACTGTAATGCAAGTCTTTGATATTAAAATCGAAACTCTGTTTTTCAAACAACGAAAATGATAACAACAATACAACCGGTTCAGAACTATATTTACATATGGTTTTACATCCCTTGAAAACGGATGTACATTCATGAGCAGCCTGTTGTTGCTTTTTCCACATCACAATTTTTTTGAAAATGTTTCTATCCTAACTGATTTAAAAAAAAAGGAAACAAAACTTAAATCGATTTGGACTGCGTGCTGTTGTTGCCTTTGTTGCCAACATGCCATAGTTGACCTTCGTTGACCGCGCATGTAGGAGGGTCGATTCTACTGCGGGATAGGTGTTTGTCCATGCTTGGACATTCCGCTTTTCATCCCTACCCTTCGCTCTAGCCTGTCTGTCATGCCACATGTCAAACAATAAACCAAATACAGGATGTTGCAACTTCCTGTAGTCATTTTGCCAAAAATTCCTAATTCATTAACATAAAACCCTTAAATCAATTTCAATGCAATTTAATAACTATAAGACTATTAACTAATCAATTTCCAAGGGATTTGAGAGATAAATGATGAAAAGAGGTAGGAAAATGTCATGTTTTGGGAGGGAAAAACGGGTCATGGAATGGTACCAACATCTCTCCCCGACTTAATGAATTAGCATGTCCTCATGCTAACCCCAAAGTGCTTCCTTTGAACTCTGTCCCTGCCTATACCTCTGCTGCCTTTAGCAATGTGTCCACATTCTTTTTCACCTGGGCATCTTTCTGGTCATGGAGCTCCTGCTTTAGTCTTTTGTATTTTTCCTTGAGGGTCTTCTTCTGATTGTACCACTTGGTGGCCCACTTACAAATATCTGTTTGCTCAGCCTCTAGCTCATTGACTCGCTCCTTTAACTTTTCATTTTTCTTTTGAATCTCTTTACTCTGCGCTCAGAGCATTTCATTTTCTTTCTTGATAACTTTCTCCAGCATATTAGCCTCCATGAGCTCTTCCTTTAATTTTTCAATTTGTTTCTCCAGTTTCTTCTGCTTCTTATTGGGAGGTGGTGACCCTTTTTCTTGTTTGTTATTACTTTCGACCTCTATATCAGCTCCTG
>APFE030601304.1:51729-67335 GCA_000404065.3 Pinus taeda | reverse complement strand
CTTGGCATCCTTGAAAATGGATGGCCAGTAGTATCCAAGAGTTAGAACTTTGAATGTTGTCCGCTTAGCTGCAAAATGCCCACCACACGGTTCATCATGGCAAGATTTTAAAATATCAATTACCTCATCATTTCTTACAATCTTTTAATGATCATGTCATAACTAGTGTAAAATAGATCGCCATTGAGCCATGAATATCTTGCACTTTGTTTGACTAGTCTCTTCTTTTCCTTTGCAGTAAAGTGTGGAGGTGTCCTTCCTGTAGACAAATAATTGGCCAAATTAGCATACCAAGGATTTACTATGGAAATTGCAAATAGATTTTCATCTGGAAAAGAATCTTCAACTAGAACAACCTCACCTTGATTTTGCAGTCTAGAAAGAAAATCTGCCACCTGGTTCTCTTTACCTGGTCTATCTAACACTGTCATGTTGAATTCCTGTAACAATAGTAACCATCTGGTAATTATGCCACTAGTTATTGGTTTATTCATTAAATGTTTAATGGAAGAATGATCAGTATGTACAAAGACTTCATAACCAGTTATGTAATGTCGGAATTTGTTCACAGCATATATGATAGCAAGTGTTTCCTTCTCTGTGACCGTGTAGTTTAACCCTGCAGGTGTTAGATTTTTGCTAATGAAGTAAATGGCATAAGTACAAGATTCCTCTTTTTGGCCTAATGATGCACCCACTGCAGTGTCATATGCATCTGTAAAGATATGAAATGGTAGGCTCCAATTAGGCCCTCTCAAGACTGGTGCGGTTGATAACTTCTTTTTGAGTAGTTCAAATGCTTGTTGGCAGTTCTCATTCCAATTGAAAAGTACATCTTTTGTTAGAAGTTTAAACAAAGGTAAAGCTATTTTACTAAAATGTTCAATAAACCTTCTGTAATAGCTTGCATACCCAAGGAAATTTCTTACCTCTCTTTGATTCTGTGGAATTGGTAAATCGACAATGATCTGGATCTTTGCTGGGTCAACCTTGATGCCTTGAGAAGAAATATAGTGGCCTAACACTATCCATTCGTTCAACATCATAAAACACTTCTCATTGCTGAGGGACAAATTAGTTTCAATACATATTTTCAAAACTCTCTCAAGGTTTTCTAATGCATGTTCAAATGAATTGTCGTATACTGAAAAATCATCCATGTACACTTCAACACAATCATGAATTAAATCAGCGAAAATAGCTAGTACAGCTCTCTGAAATGTAGCTGGAGCATTGCAAAGTCCAAACGGAAAAACATTGTAAGCATAAGTGCCCCAAGGACAGGTGAATGTGGTTTTGTCCTGGTCTTCTGAGGCTATCCGGATCTGGTTGTAGCCACTGAAACCATCAAGAAAAGAAAATGATGATTTCCCAGCTAGGGTGTCTAACACTTGGTCAATAAATGGTAGTGGAAATAATCTTTGAGCGTGGCTTTGTTCAGTTGTCTGTAATCAACACAAATGTGCCACTTACCAATTTTCTTGGGCACTATAACCAATGGGAATACCCACTGACTGTCAGAAATAGGATATATAAAATTAACTCTCAATAGTTTTTGCAACTCTTCTCTGACAATATCTTGGAGCATGGGGTTCATTCTTCTCTGTGGTTTCCTCACTGTTTTGATAGTACTATCCGTGTAAATATGGTGAGTGCATGTGTCAGGGTGAATCCCATGCATATCGGTGTAGTCCCAAGCAAAGGCTTTCTGGTATTTTCTCAATAGTCGGATCAATTTCTCTTGTTGAGATGAGTCTAGATGATTGCCTATGTTCAGAGTTTTCCCTGGACTAATCTCTATGATTTGACTCTGTGTGTTGGTGATGGATTGAACTGGAAAGATGTCGTGAAATGTGGTTTGCAAAGATTGAATGGTGCATGTTTCCTGAAAATTTTGGGCTAAAAGTACATCTGCAGCATGATATTGGTCTTTTCTCAAATTTTCAGAAATATCAGGTTGAGAAAGGAATAATTCTACCAAATCATTATTGTTTTGTTCTTGGAAATCATAGATTTGGTCAATGCTAAAAAGGTGTTGTACTTCTTTTTTTCATTGAATTTGTCATCAAGCCACAAATTGTGTGTTACTGTTGGTGATTGTGCCGATGGGTAGAGGGTGAGTTGTTTTCTTTCAGTCCCTCTCGAAATGATCATGTTGCCAGATCGACATCCTATAAATGCATCAGCAGTCGCTAACCATGGCCTACCAAGAATGATAGGGTGTCCTCCTAAATTGGATTTGGGTTGGAGAACTAAAAAGTCCACCGGATACTCCCAAGAGTCCAGTGAGACAATTATGTCTTCCAAAATCCCTTCAGGAATCACTTTAGACCTATCAGCTAGTTCAAGAACAATTGTTGTATGTTGCAGATTTGTAAGCTGGAGTGTTCTCATGGTTTCAAGAGTCATGACATTAATTGCGGCCCCAAGATCTATCAAAGTGTTTGGAATTTGTATGTTGTTAATGATGGTGATCACTTTGGGAATGCCAGGATCAACATACTTTTCTATGGAGATGGTATTGGTCATAAGGCTTGCTAAATGTCCTATAACATGAATGGTATGAGGATCAATCCTTTTTCTAGCAGGCTTCTTGAGGCACATGTCTTTGATGGCTTTAGTGTATATGGGAATGTCTTTTATAGCTTGCAGCAGTGGAATTTTTATGTAGACATTTTTAAGCTCATCTATGACATCAAACTATGGTATAGACAGTGGAGGTTTGATTTGGACCAATCGGTCTGGAAAAGGTGGATGCAATGGTTGCATTTGCTTATCTCTGGTATCATCGTTTGATTTCTTTTGATTTGTCATTTCATTTTCATTTTCTATATTTTCTTCTCGCTTATCTGTTATTGGAGAATCTTTCTGGAGTACCTTACCAGACCTCAAGTTGATATTTTGCAAGGGTAGTGTGGGATATGAGGTTCCCTCTTCTACATTGTAGGCTGGCCTCTATGCTCTATTATTCGGATTTGGGATAGTTTGAGCAGGAATTTGAGTGGGTCTAAGCCTGATAGGGGTACGTTCTTCATTTTGATCTCATCATCTTCTTGTGGTTCATGTATAGGAAAAGGAAAAGTTGACTCTTCTTCGTCTCTATGTCCTTGATGTGGTACTGATCCATCTCCTTCCTCGGCCATTTTAATAGGTTTCTCTGTGTCAGAGTCACTTGTTTCAAACAGGAGATTAAAGAAAGGTTGTTCAGTCACTGTGCTACTTTCTCCTTGTGTGGAAGACCTAGGAAAGTCCTTCTTCTGCGATTTATGTGTAAATAAAGTTTGCCTTTTGATGAGAGTAAGTCTCTGTCCTGATTTTTGTTTATCCTCTAATGCTTGTATGATGTTCTCCTCAGCTGGTGTTGAATTCTTTAAAGAGTCTGCTCCTGATGATGATGGGTTAGTTTTTGAATGGCGGGGGGTTTTTATGAATCTACCCTGACTGTCTCTAAACCTAGGCATAAATGAACATGATTTCTAACTGTGTTTTTGTTTATTGAAATTTTTTTTTTTCTTTTTAAATCCTTTAAGTACGCCTCCCCAGCAACGGCGCCAAAATGTAGTGTCCTATCTAGGGTGCTAGACTAGGCTATATTTATTATCGACCAGGGTGCATAGACTTAGAGGCGTGCGCCTAAAGTATATAGACATAAAGGATCATTATCTAAGTCTAATCTTCCTAATTACAATGCTATCATTCGATTCATTATCAAACTAAATCACACTATGTATCACTATCAACCAAGATTCAATTCATTTAACAAACCAAAACGCTATGTATCACTGCAATTCAAGATTTTAGTCCCCTTACAGAGACATCATACATAAAAACTCTGTTCAGCGAATACTCAACATTCATTAACAGTCATGCAAGATAAAAATATATGGAAATCATAAGCATAAAGTTCATGACAATGCTCTACAAGATAACAAGGGATCAAATCCTTTACAGGATATGATTCACGATCCAGGTGATAATCTATTCAAGCGCATTCATAAACATGCATATTATAAACATAAACCAATTTGAATCACTGCTCATATTAATACCCTAACTGTAAATGAAATAAAACAACAGTAAGTATACCACGTTACGCAGGGCCCGTCCGCGTTCCAAGTATACTGAACTATGATCCAACGATTACCAAATCAACACAGCGAAATCGTGACTGTAATGCAAGTCTTTGATATTAAAATCGAAACTCTGTTTTTGAAACAACGACAATGATAACAACAATACAACCGGTTCAGAACTATATTTACATATGGTTTTACATCCCTTGAAAATGGATGTACATTCATGAGCAGGCTGTTGCCGCTTTTCCCACATCACGATTTTTTGAAAATGTTTCTATCCTAATTGATTTAAAAAAAAAAAGGAAACAAAACTTAAATCGATTTGGACTGCGTGTTGTTGCTGCCTTTGTTGCCAACATGCCATAGTTGACCTTCGTTGACTGCGCATGTAGGAGGGTCGATTCTGCTGCGGGATAGGTGTTTGTCCATGCTTGGACATTTTTCTTTTCATCCCTACCCTTCGCTCTAGCCTAGCTGTCATGCCACATGTCAAACAATAAACCAATTACAGGATGTTGGAACTTCCTGTAGTCATTTTGCCAAAAATTCCTAATTCATTAACATAAAACCCTTAAATCAATTTCAATGCAATTTAATAACTATAAGACTATTAACTAATCAATTTCCAAGGGATCTGAGAGATAAATGATGAAAAGAGGCAGGCAACTGTCATGTTTTGGGAGGGAAAAAGGGGTCATGGAATGGTACCAACAATAATCAACATGGAGTTGGGCTTGAGAAGCTCTAAAGTTTTCCACAATTTTGGAAGCTTCATCCATAAGAGGACAAAGGTGAAGAAGATGCTTCTGACACATAACCTATAGGGGAATCTAATCTTCCCTTCTTCCTACCATGATTAGTTGAAGGTGTAGCATTGACATGATCCCTAGAGGTCGATGGGGATGGTCGATTCAAGTTTTGAGACCATACCTCTATGACTCTAGGTATGCCAGGACAATCTCGAAGGAGATGGTCACCCTTACACAGCTTGCAAGGGAATCTGAACTTCCGTGGATGGTTGGAAGGTTGGTCTATGGGAGGTGCATTTGGAGTAATAGTTGCACGATTAACCTCTCGCTTATCCGACTTCTTCTTCTTCGTATTCTTCTTCTTCTTCTTCCTCTTCTTCTTCTTCTTAGTCTCCTGGTTACTGGATTTCAAACTTTCACCAAGTGAAGTAGAAGAGGAAGGTGACGAAATAGGGGAAGAAAATGAGAGGTCAACCTTAGAATCATTGTGATGTGATTCAAATGAAGGAGATGGCTAGACAAGAGTCGAGACACTCAGGACCACTGAGGTCAAAAATAGCCAGACAGGTAAACCAATGGTTAACCCAGAGAGGCACAACATTACCATATAAGGAGCACCAACATTTCCAAAAGAAGGAAAAGGACTAGGATTCCCATCTAAGGGGAAACCTTGACTGGTACACTCTAGAAATGTTGCCATTGAAATCGACCCTAAAGAATCACTAAGGAAGATAACTTTAACTGGGAATATTTCGTGGGTAGTTAATTTTAAGACATTGAAACAAAACTTTGCCTTTTCATATTTTAAGAGTCAAGAAAAGAGTGAAAGGTGACTCTAGTCGCTTTCGGAGTTAATGAGCTCAAAAGGAAAATTGCTCGATGATATTTAAAATTTAAAGAGTCAAAAAGACCAAAATGACTGCTCAAGATAATCTAGGCAAAAGGAATACCAGGTGACCATGAACTACAGAATGCCTCCCAGCGAACCAAAAAGTACAAGCAGGTAATATCCTCGAATGTTGTGTTCAGTGTATCACATTTACAAGGTGGCAGACACAGCTTCCTGTGGATAAAGGATTGCAAGCCTAGTGGGGTCTCCCTTTATATACACAATGGTATGGGGAGTACAAGTTCGTACTAGCGATGTCTAATTCTGAAGAGAACAATAGCTGCTAGGTATAAATACGTTGGAACACATATCTAGCCTAGACCACTAAATGTGAGCATTAAGTTTCAATGCTTCCTTCGATTAATTCAATAAATTTTAATGGTTGATCTTGAATTAGGTTTCAATTTCAAGGCCCTGCCGCTGTCATCTGAAAACCCCTATATGCAGTTGTATGAGAAAAGAAATCTTTCTTCAATGAAAGTTAACACTAATTGGGGGATAGAGAGCGCACAATCAATGCAACAATCAAATAATTAAATCTTTCACTAATACATGTCCTGAATGCACTTAATCTTCTCTTAACAACAAAAGAAGTTTCATTTCATTTCCAATGCTTATAATGATGCAATTCTAGCTTCTTAATGACGCTACTAATGCAATATTTTCACTTCATTAAACTAGAATGATGTTCTTCTTTTCATAAAGTACAAAATGAAATTTTCACATAGAGCATTTTTAATGAAAATTTCACAATTCCAAACGAACAAACATAAATCAAATCCAAAGCATGATAAATGAAACTAAAAGAAACTTCTTCCTAGAATCGAGCAAACCAAACACACAAATGCTTCAATCGACAAACCAAGTAATGTAATCTATGCTTGGAAAGATAAAAGGGATGCTCGAAACAAGAGAGTAAACAAGACTCTTTCACTCATTCGATCAAAATTGAAGCAATGAAGAGGCTAGGACTGAAATACAGTCTAAACGAAGCAACAAAATCAGAAACTTGAAACAATGAGTGAATGAACAAATGAACAGAAATTGACCTAGATGTCCAAGGGTCATAGAAACCATCCAAAAAACTCAAAAAATCAAGCAATGAAACTTCAAGCCAATCAATCAATCAAACCTAGCAAACAAAGCATCTTAGCCACTTCTGGGTAGAAGAAGAGAGTCTATGGGTCAAGACACACTGGCACTAGAATGGGAAAAAATTTTGATTTTTTCTTAACTCAAAGTTTGGCACGACTTTCGAGCTAAAACTAGCGCTGATCAACATGACTGGCATGACTCTGAGGCTAAAATTAGCATTGATAGGCCTGATCGGTGCAACTTTTTGGCCAAAAATAGTGTTGCTCGAGGGATTCAAAGAAAAATGAAAAAGAACTTCACACAAGGCCAAACTTAACACATCAAAGGGTGGGCTAGTGTCTATATGCCTTCAAATAGGTCAATATAGATCTATAAGACCATAAATAAAAAAACTAGGCACACAAGTAGAAAAAACAGAGTGATGAAAAGGAGATGTATTTTGCCATCAGAGTCGCCAATTTGTGGTGTAGGAATATCCTCTCTTCAGATAGAGATGATCTCTCTAGCTTAGGAGAGTGGGTCTAGCCACAAACACAATGATCTAATGTAGATTTCCTTAGATTAGAATCGAATAAAAGTGCCTACCTCTTATAATTCTAATCTACTTGATGGTGATCTTGCTTCATTGCTCTAGCCTCCTTTCGTTCCTTTCGTTCAAGTACCTGAAAAAACATGAAAGAAACAAAAACAAATGTGATAGCATAAAATTGAATCCAATCTACTTAAAAGGTCAAGGAGTTATAAGCTATCAAATGTAATATTACACCTGATATAGGAAATAAACCAATAGTTGTATTAAAATAAAATTCAAAGAGAAATACAATCAAAGCCTTGACGTTGGAGATCTCCTTTGCAGTATCCAAGTCCCGCTACACACCTTTTCAACACTTTTTTCTTCCTCTAGCTTGACAAGAAATGGCTTCCAAGCTCTAACTCTATCTCCTCATGCTTTAGCTACCAAAGACTAGTCTTTTGTTATCTAAAACTAATCTTCGTCCATCAAAAGCTAAATATTTCTAAATTTTGCAGTTGGTTCTATCTCTCCACCACTTTCACTATGCGTTGTATTGTGTGTAAGAAAAAAGGGTAAGAGGAAGTGGTTTATATAGGGAGAGTAGGATAAGAATGAGGTCCACTCAAGGGGGAAGAAGGTCTTATCTCCTTGGGAAGGTCCACTTTTAAGGGGGAAAGACCCTTATATGGAGTTCTTGGCCCTTATCCAACCAAATGAATGTCGAGCATATCACCACTAGAAGTTTCTAAACGTGAAACTTCATTTCCTTTTATAAAAACTTTCCAAAAGCAGAACAATGTGGGTATTAGGCTAACAGTAGCATCGATCGGCATGGGTCATAGTGTTAAACTCTGAAAATCGACAAAGGTGAGAAAGAGTGTTGATCTTAAAAACTGGGTTTTAAGAAGGATTCTTAAGGGAGTGGGGACTAATTTCTTCAAACTTCAAGGGATGCAAGAGCATAGGTGTCATGGTTAAAGTAACACATAGTAGTCACTACTAGGGTTCTCCAGGATCAGGAACAAGCAGTGATAGGAGAGTGACAAATTATTATGTAACACGACTAAGTGGCCAAAACCCTCAATGCATAAAGAGTCTGATCTACACTGTCAAAACCCCAACTGCTGAATCTGAGTTGCACTGCAGTGGAAAAACACCAACTATTGGATCTAATCTAGAAGATAAGGTAGATGGTGATCTTCAAATAGCAAAAGGAACTATGGTCCCAAAGGAGTGTCAGGTGCTACAGATCGCAATATACACAGGGGTCCAACAATAGTACTCGACCCAATCTTTAGGGTGCTTACTAAGGAGGATCGATTGTACCCTTAGTCGTACTACTTGACTACCATACTGTACGCACGATTAATCTCCTTGAGTGATTTTTTTAGTGTACTGTAGTAGCAAGATGGCTCACGACTTATCTAAGGTTAAGTTTCAGGTGAGCCTTAGGGGCTTCTGATATACCCAAGGGTACATGGAAGTGTAGTCTGTACGTGGCTATGTCTAGTTCACTACTACTCGAAGGGGTACCCATAGGGGTTACAAGGGAGTCCAACAAGAATGACCACCCCTTGTAGTTCGTGCATGCATGCCTCCCAAAATATGCAGGTTTATTCATTCAACAACAGATCCCATAGTTTAAAGACGTCAAAACATGTCTCTAGCCTAAGAAAAAATATGTGAAAAATTGGAGGTACAGCTGGCCCTGGAAAGCGCTCTGATACCACTTGTTATGTTGTTGTCCTACGAGAAATCTAGAATACCAAAAATAAGAAAAAAAATATAACCCAAAACATAGAATTATCACATGAAAGGAGAAAAACAACAAAGTATTTTAATATTCAGAAACAAATTCAATGTTCACTTGCCTCTTTGAGGGGGAAACCTCCAACAAAGAAGAGCTCAATTATAATAAGACTCGATGATCTTTCCCTTACCAACTAAGATTATTTATAGCTAAATGACATCCAAAACCCTAACTACTAGTGGTCCCTTTCATAACACGGTTTAACCACTTTATTTATTAACTATGGCCCATTTACAACTAATTGTGGTCCATTTTCTCTAATGCAATTCAACCACTTACAATTATTAATGTGGGCTTTATTGACTCTCTAACTAACTATGGCTATGACTCATCCCATTGGACGTATTACATAGATAAATAGGTTAGGTTTGGACTCTAACAAAATTACAAAATAGTTAATATTAATCCTTAACATATTACTTAATAGGTAGGCAGGAAAATCTGCTCCTTAAGAGCAAGGATGGTGTGAAAAAATTACCTTTCCAACTTCAAATTTATAATGTTGTTAAAAATCATTTTTTATTCTAAATATGAATTCTTCTTGCACAATAGTGAAGTAAAGATAATTCCAATAATTGAAGTTAAATATAAAGATATCTCTAAAAAATAAGATTGCTTATTAAGATGAGCCAACAAAATTGATTCAACGATTAATACTTAAACCAATAAATCATCTAGTAACTATTCTTTGAAAAATTATGTCCAATCATATTTAGCTGTGAAATAAAACTACGAAAAATGGCATGAAAAGCACTCAAACCAACCAAATAAAAACAAATTTTAACAAAAAGGAAAGTTTGAACATCTAATAGAAATATGTACAAAAGGTCTCGAGAAGAGATTAGGAAAAGTAAATTTTCAAAATTTTTCCATTGATTGGGAGCGAGTCAGGTTGACCTTCCAAAGTTTCCAATCGAAAAGTGTTGGGGCGAAGATTTTCTGCAACAATGAACAGTCCTAACCACAATCTCTAAAACTTGGGGTATTCCCTTTCTCCTCATGGTATTTGTCCCATTTAAGCATCAGACCACCAACTGCCAAATCCTTATTAGAAGAAGATTTATGATCAAACCATCATTTTTCCAATTGTTGATGTTGATTTAACTTAGTTTTATCTTTTTTTGTTTCTTCTTCTAATTTTAAGAAATCATTAATCCTATTTTCCATAGTTAATGACTTTACTTCTTAAAAAATTTGGAACAATTGTAGAGAAGGAAGAAAGATTGGAGAGGTAATATGGCTTCTCTGCCATAGTCTAGGAAAAAGGGCCAGTTGCTAGCAACAACTTTAGATGTGAGCCTATTAGCCCATAATGCATTAAATAACGCAGAATTCCAATTTTTATGATTTTCTAATACAAATCTTATAAGAATTTTCAATAAATTCATGTTTAATGATTCAGCGAGGCCATTTCCCTGTGGGTAATAGTTTGTTGAATATTTAACTTATATTCTTTTTCTTTGGCATATGCGTCTAATTCATGAGATGACAAATAAGATGCATTATCAAAGACTAATGACTTAGGAACACCAAAACAAGTGACAATCTGGGATTTAATAAAATTAATAACTTGATTAGCATTCACCACATATAGAGGTGTTGCCTCAACCCATCTAATGAAATAATTTTGAGTTGTTATAATGAATTTATGTGGTTGGAATGAGGGAGGATTAATAGGTCCTATAATGTCTAAGACCCATTGTTGAAATGGAACTGAAACAGTAATGGGTTGTAAGGGAAATGCTAGTTTTTTTAGCCTACTAGTGATATTCTAGAAATTTTCACATTTTTTAACAATGGCATGGCCATCTTTAAACAGAGTGGGCTAGTAATAACCTGCCTGTAGTACCTTGTGTGTGGTGGTATGTCCACTAAAACGCCCGCCAGCATGGTTAGAATGGATTTCAAAAAGTATTTTTAGAACATCTTCCTACTCCAAGCAACGAAGTAACACCCCATCATAATTCTTACTGAAAATAACATTACTAATAACATGGTCAGGGGTTGATTTTAAGCTTAATGCTCTTCTCTAAGTTAAATTGAGATGAGTAGGGTTTGTACTGTTTTATAAATAAAATCTAATGTCTGCGTACCATGAATTAGAATCATAATATTGACACAAAACTTCATTTTTCATTATGGGTACTTCATTGTTTAGAGTGGAACAATCAAGAATGGTGGAGTGGTCGCTACGAGAAGAAACTAATTCAATCACCAGCTTACAAACACCCTAGCCTTTAATATTTCTTGCAGGTTTAATTTCAAGGTCATATTCTTGCCATGATATCATCCATTGAGCTCCTTTTTCACCAAGTTCCTTTTGGACTAAAATATTTATAATTGCTCTATATCAGACTATAACTTTTGTTTTAGATTTAGCAGGTAGAAAGGAAAATTCTTAACTACTTTATACACAACCCGTGTTTGTTTGTCCACTAGTACACAGTTTAATTCCTCTCCTTTAAAAGTGGATCTGATGAAGGAAACATAGATTTCAATGTCAGGTTAAGATTTTTGCATGTGCACGGCAGCAGAGGCAGAATCCTAAGAAACAATATACAAAAGAAAATGTTTAGAGAAATTAGGACTAAGTAATGTAGGAGCCTCTACAATAGTTATTTTAATAGCATTTAAATCTTTTTTTTTATTCTCCCCATTTAAAAACAATAGTTTCCTTCGCTAAACTCTGAAGAGGTTTTACAATTTCGAAAATGTTAGGAATAAATATCTTAATGAAATTAATATTTCCCATGAAAGATTGCATATCCTTTTTAGAGTTTGGTGGAGTTAAAGTATTGATTACCTACATTATTTCTTGACCAATCCTAATTCTATATTTAGAGAAAATACATCCTAATAACTTTCCTTGAGTAAAAAAAAAAAAAGCATTATGGGAGATTCCAAATTTTTTACATCTTTCAAACACATTTTTTAGGTGGAACAAATGATTATACATATTTTTTTAGAAAACAGTAACATCATCTAGATTTATAACTACCAACTCATTAATCAAAACTCTAAAATATGTGTCTATGGCATGCTGGAAAGTTTCCCTTGCAGTTATTATTCTGAAGAGTATCTTTTTATATGAAAAGGTACCCCAAGGATTTTGAAATGTGGTCACTAATTTGTCAATGGGTGGTACCATAATCTTATTGTAGAAAGAGAAACCATCCAAAAAGGATAGCATTTCAGAGTCAGAGACATGCTGGAGAATTTTCTCCATTGGTAGCGTTGGATAGTGTTTTTTTTCGAAGGCTCTATTTAAATTACTAAAATCAACACAAAGACGAATGCCACCATTTTTCTTTCTAACAGGTGCTAAGTTAGCAACCCATTGAGTGTGTCACACTGGAAAGGTATTGTTTGCTTCCAGAAGTTTATTTAATTCATCTTTGAATGCATCCTCTATACTTGAACGCATTTTCCTAAGTTTCTATTAAAACAATTTGGTTTGGGGTTTCATAGGAATAACATGTTGCATTGTATTTGAATCAAATATCTTAATATTATTATAATTCCAAGCAAATACATCTATGTATTGCTTGAATAAACTAATGAAATTTGACCTTTCCTTAGGGGAGAATTTTATTCCTAAATGATCCAAAATGGATCCAAGAACTCTCTAAGTCTTCAAAAATCGTTTAAAAGATAAAACAAACGTATGGGAAGAACCCTTAGAAACATCGGAAAACACTATCGAGAGGCGAAAAACACAAGAAAATAGTGAAAACAGAGCTATCAACAGCTTGAATAGTGAATGCAAAGGAGCCGTCAAATTTGGCCAATCAACTTTCCAAATCCGATCGGAAAATCGCAATCGGCAAAGGCTATCAAAGGTTATCGGTAGAGACCATATGGAACTTGCGATGGGGATCAGTAGAGTCAATGAGGATCATCGATCAAGCGCGCAGATCAATGGCCCATGTTGCATCGCAGAATCATAATCGGCAAACACAATGGAGCAGGGCTATAGACATATACATACGATGCGATTAGCCGGACCTGACGGAAATATAAAAACAATTTCATAAGATTTCAGATCCGTCAAATAGCATTTCTAATGTATTTCCATCTATTTCGTTTATTAAACGAAATACAAAAGGGAGTGTTGATGCGATGAAAAACGGACCCGAAAGGGTTTGCGAATGAGAATGCATAATATTTCAAATCCGCCTAAAGCCATTTTTACGGGATTTTTAGTATTTTAAGGTATTTTCAAAATACAAAGGACATCCATGAAACAAGTGGGATTTCGAGGGCAACAAAGTGGTAAGAGGTTTGGGTCGGGCTCCGTCCGAGCCCATACATTGGCTTCCACGTGTCCAGGCCGAGGAGAGAGAAAACCACCCTCATCAAGCGATTAACCTCTGTATGGAAGGGACGCCTGAAATAGACCACATTCGTTAGATATAGATCTCCCAGATCAATGGTGGAGGTGTGATAACGCTACAAAAGTAGACCTGATAGGAGTTATAAAGCAGATTCATAATATTTCAAATCCTATGAACAGTGTTTTGGAGAATTTTCCATGTTTTTATAGTGTTTCTCTGTGTTAACAGAAAACAATCAATTTTGGGATTTCAAAGGCTCAATGACCCATTCTATTACAGTACAGATGGCCACCATCCTTGGAAGCATTTAGCAATGATTGCTAATGCTCAGAGGGGGATCTGAGCGGACAGAGGTTAGGAAGCGAAAGAGCCCGAGAACGAGAATGAACAGACAACACAGATTGGCTTTAAAAGCCACAAACTGAGCGAAACAAAGGCAGGAAGTATTGAAGGCGGTGCCAAGAGACAGAGCAAACACAGAGACAGAGAGTGAGAAAGTGAGTTTGTGTACTCAGAGAGGCTTGAGAGGGTCAAGTAAAACTCTGGCTGTTGTATCTATTGTGTATTGAGACTCAAGTTGAGTCGTACTTTTGTAAAACTCTGTTCTGAAGACATAATAGAGAGGTCACCACTGAAAGTTGGACCAGGAGATGTAGCCTAGGAGTATTGGGTGAACTCCTTATTAAACTTGTTGTGTTTATGTGTGTTGTCTATTATGCTTCTTTAACTACTTCATTGTCTATGTATTTCGCAATCTTATCAATCCATTGCATAAAGTAACATAGGCAAATCCATGCACGTGAGTCTCTAATACCTTAATAATTGTCTTAGATCTCATTATCAGATCACTAAATTAATACATTGTGGATTATCTTTCGACACCAAAATTATGACTTCAATTCCCATGACAGAGATATTATTCTTACAATTTCTAGTCTTCTTAAATCTATCATGCAAATCATACAAATGGTCCAATCTTACAATAGATTTAGAGATCAGTTTTACCATTTTGAGGTCCTCATTAGGTGACAGGAGCTTGTTAAGTTGAGAAAATTCCCACATATACTCCTCATGAGTAGTCTCATCAATAACTGAAACTTTGAATGTACACATCATCAAACACACATTAGTTAGTGACTATTACGTAACCATCTCAAGAAAAATATAGAAAATATAGAACAACGCCTTAGAATTTAGCCTCTTCGAGGGGGCAACCTCCTTTACATTACATAAATGAACAATTCTTGGATGATTCAAATGACAAAACCTCCTTTCTATATATAGGAGTCTAACGAGTCACAATATAACCCAGCCGACCTAACAATAATAATATAAAGCCACAAAAATAACAATAGAGGGATTCTATGGGGCACAGTAATAACAATATGGGGACAATAGGGCACAACAATATGAATAAGGGGGTACAACTACAATAGTAATGGGGTAATCACTAGTATTATAGGGACCTAACATGCCCCTCTCCTTCAAAAAAAGTGTTGTCCTCGACGCTTGAGTAGTTCTGGATGCTTCTGTATAAAATTCTCATCCTCCCATGTGGAATCCTCAACGGATAAGTTCTTCCACTTGATGAGATACTCCGAAATTGAACGATTTCATAGCTTTCGAGTTCTTGTCTCTATGACTGCTTCCGGTTCCAATATAATTTTTCCTTCCTCGTCAAGTTCTGGCAATATTGTTTGAACTGGGAGCTTGTCGCCTATAACCTTCTTTAAACATGAAACATGGAAAACTAGGTGCAGTTGAGAATCTGCAGGAAGCTCCAATTTGCATGCCATAGTACCAATATTTTGCAACACCTTGTACGGACCATAATAATTTGGTGACAATTTGTTATCCTTCTTAGCTTGCTTGAGTGACATTTGTTTATATGGTTGTAGTCGTAGTAATACCCAATCACCTACATCAAAACTAATTTCACTGCGATGTTGATCTGCCTGTTGTTTCATTCTACTCTGCGCCAACATGAGGTTATCCTTTAAGAGTTGGAGAACTTGTTGTTGATGCTCGATGTGATGTTCCACCGCTTGAACCTTAGAATTTTCTCTTAAATATGATGTGATGGATGGTGGTTGATATCCATAAAGTGCCATAAATGGGGTCATTTTTGTTGCAGTATGG
>APFE030601304.1:21517-47505 GCA_000404065.3 Pinus taeda | reverse complement strand
TGTTTGCATTTTCTTTCCTCAGGGCATCAATTACCGATAATAATGCTCTACTATGCCCTTTGAATTCCTTCAAAATAATTTTTCAAACCAAGCTTAAGCAAGAATTTAAAAAATCTACATACCTTTTTCACTTTGTAGGAGCTTGATATTGCCTCTGTCATATCTCTGTAATTTCGAATCATCTAGTTTTGAAATTGCGACCTGCAGTAGCCCTCTGTGTCCTCTTTCCAATTCCACTAGTTTGATCCAAATTGGATTCTCAAAGGAAAAGTTATGCCAAATCTCCCACAGTGACCTGATTATAAACTAGTTCATTAGAGCGAATTTGTACGACGTGCCACGTGTCCCTGTTTCAACCTTTGGCTCTGAAAAATATACACAAGAAACTACAGTCCGTCCTATTTATGTACTTTCTTATGAAATTTCAATCGGATGCTTAGAGAGAAAGTTATGACGATTTTTCCCAGGTCACCTGTTTGGAATGTAATTCAGGAGTCTGCAAAAATACGAACTTCCTCAGATCATATCTCCGCAAATGTAGCGCAAAAAGCTCTAAAATTCGCTCCCGAGGTTTAGTGCAATTTCGTCTCAAATGGGTTTTTTTTTTCACTTTGAAGTGTCATATAAAAATTTTTATAGTGAAAATGCCACAATGACCTATTTGGAGTAGCAAAACCCTAGAATCCAAAAGCTCTCATACCAAATGTTATGAAACTAGCTCACAAAAATATAGAAAAGATAGATCAATGCCTTAGAATTCAACCTCTTTGAGGGGGCAACCTCCTTTACATTACACAAATGAATGATTCCTTGATGATTCAAATGACAAAACCTCCTTTCTATATATAGGAGTCTAAGGAGTCACAATATAACCTAGCTGACCTAACAATAATAATATAAAGGCACAAAAATAGCAATATAGGGATTCTATGGGGCACAGTAATAACAATATGGGGATAATCAGAGCACAACAATATTAATAAGGGATACAACTACAATAGTAATGGGGTAATCACTAGTATTATAGGGACCTAACAGAGGCAAAGGCATGCATGAAGAAAGAGAAAGAAATACGCTAATTCGAATATATGGGTTTCAAGGTAAGCCATTTCTATTGCTGAAATTCATTATAGACATGTATTTTGTTGCTAAAGTATAAAGGCAATACATTGACTATCTAGATATATTTGAAAGAAAAAAGACAAAACACTTCATTCCTTTGTCATTTACTGTTGGATAAATCACGGTAAAAATTGTTTCCCATGGTACAAATCTCGTACAGACTTTGAACACTTTTAACTTATGTAAATCTAAAGCAATTAACACTTTTGATCCATGCACACTTCAAAAGAATTGGATGCAAAAAACTGTTTGAAGAAATTAGAGAGCAGAGAGAACAATGTTAACATGCATTGACAAAAAAAAACGGCTAATCATAAATGTTGAAGATATCATGGAAGCATCATGCACCAGTGTTTCTGAAGATCAATATGTACGTTGCATAAACAATACCCATGGAAATCTTGGGCTAATCATAGATGTTAAACAAATCATCCACGAATCAAGTCTCAGTACTTTTGTAAAGCATTATGTATACTGAATAAACGATATTGATGTGAGTTCATTGTCAAGTGAAAATAAGAAAAAATATACAGCAAACATGTAACTGATTTACGATAAGCTATCAGATAACATGAAGCACAAAAATCCTGATCAAAGTTTCGTTTCAAAAAAAGTGTATGTTGCTGAATCAACCAATTTCAGAAGTCCTATGACAACAGTAATGTTGATGAAACTATAAACGAAAATTTTGACAATGTTAAGCTACATGATTAGATTAGTGTTTATTTTGCTAAAAATCAAAAAACAATAACATAAATTGCAAATGAATCTAATATTTTTTATGGTGTTTCTTTCGTATTGTGAAATGCAAAGTATGAAATTTGCAGTAAATAAATGAATATTGAGAAGGTAAAGCTTGAAAAAAATAACATTTTAGACCAAACAAAAATGTAGGTTGATTTATCTGGAGATCTAATCACATCGCTCCTAGAGTTGTATCAAGTTACCAATATCATGTTTCTAGAGTCTATTTGTCAACATGAAGCAAAAAACTTAAACTTAAAAACAAGAATAAAGGACCTAGAAGATGTTAGAGATTTAGGTCCTTTGTTGATGACTTCATTAGCAATATGAACAACAGTTCCTATAGGAACTGTTCTCGACACATCATATAGATTTGTTAAACCTGTTAATTTTCTTAATTCAGTGAAAAATATATTATTAGCAATATGAAAAAGATTAAAAAGTAATTTAACATGCATGACAAGAAACTTTTGATCTGAATCACTTGGGACAAAGAACTAGGTCATTTATTGAGTGCATTGAATTTGATCTCGAATGAGATAGATATTTTATGAACAATGACTTATTTTCTTTCACCTAGAGACTTGATTTACTTTCTAATGCAGAGAAAAGAGAGCAGAAACTTCCAAATGCTAATCGAATAAACTAACTCAAAGTTGCACGGTCTCATAGAATTAGAAGAATGGAAAACATTATTTCTAAATGTAAAAACATAGAGAATTGAAGGGCAGATGCATATCTCAAAGATGAATAGATGGTGAAGAATTTGAATGGCCCATGTATTACATGTTACTTTGGTTTAATTTCAAGACAAACATTAACAATTGAATTGGATTTAAAATAAAACAATCAAAGGAATCAAAATTCGATGATATAGTTGCTATTAATACACATGAGGGCATGGAATGACTAAGTGGATTTGTTAATGTTAATAAACAAAACTATGTTTTGGATGTGGAATTTCAATCCTAGGTCACAAAAATTGAGAAAGATATATTTATTCAAAGTGTTAAATTGCAAATTACAGCTACTCCTATGGAACATTGCATATAGGAAAAGTTAAAGAATTTTTTTCAAGAAACCAACAGCTCTAAAAACAGTTAATAGTTAAGAAATAAGGACATATGCTTTTACATAGTGTAAGCTCTCTTAAATATTGGAATGTTCACTTTTATGTTTACTAGTGATGAAATGTTCATATATATATATATATATATATATATATATATATATATATATATATATGAGTCAATCTCTGGATGCAGTTTTTCACTTTTCATTGCAAAAAGCTTTTTCATAGAACCATTTACATGATTGAATAAAGGTTTTGATAAACTCTTTACATATCAAATGCTATTTTTTGTATGCAAAATTACCGAGGTAGTTTACATGTGGACATGGTTTTCCTCCTCCAATTTTTTTCCCATATCTCTATTTTAGAGTCACATTATCATTTCTTATATGTATATAATTTATTGCAAAGCAATTGTTTCTATTTTTCCAAAATGCAGAGTGCAAAGTTAAAGACAAAAAATAACTAGAATGGCAACTATGAATATGCTATTGAACTAGGATTCAGAAAAAGTGTTGCTATCGACATAATAAATATTATAAGTAACCATATAGTATTATTGTTATTCAAATTGTATACCTTATTGTTAAAAACTCTTTGCTTTATGAAAATTATGACACTGTTTATCAATTTCATGAATAATTCAAAGATAATTATTCTTTTTTTGATATAAATGAAAATGGATATTCAGTAACTATTTTTATTGTTGATAATTTGTTTCACCTTTAATGTTTATTTTGATCATAGCTATTGTAATTATAATTTGAACGTGAATACAATTACTACTATATGAACGATGATAATTACAATTTGAATTTGACTACAATTGTTGCTACATGAATGACATATTTTAGTTTGTTTTAATATCAATAAAAAAAAAACAATTTTTTTTTTACTTTGAATATTATCATCTAGCTTTGACCAATATTTTCAATTTGTTCTATTCTCCTATCTGTAGACTATAGAAAACGAACATTAAAAAATTATTTTCACAAATAACATGAATTGATATCTAATGTATGAAATCATTATGTATTCTACATAATGAAATCTTTGCTTCCAACTCCCCCCCCCGCCGCAATAGTCCCGCCGTTGTTTTTGCAACGAACTTGCAATAGCTTTAATTTTGTCCTAATTGAACAAATAATATATGAAATGACATTTAACTGTTATCATTGTTAATGATATAAAATGACATTTTTCTACTATCGATTTTAATGATATTCATTAAGCACTGATCGTCATCAACCTTGTAATTTTTCTAGTACTTATGGTAAATATGTTTCATACGCTTTAAAGTTGATATTAGGATAATTCAGGACATTCACTCTATAATTTTTTTTTGTTATTTTCCAACTCTAGATCAGATAATTGCACATTTGTACTTATATTATTCAATATTAAAGGAACTTAGGTCATTAGATAAATAATAAAAAAATCATTTTGTAAGGTTTCTTTCGACAAAGTAAAAAGACACTTCCTATTATAGAATTAAAACTTATCATATTGTCTTATTTGCAAATTTCCTGATGTCCTCAAATATAAATGCAATGAGAATAAGAGTCGCAACTAGTAGTCCAAAATAATACTAATTACATTTTGTAAATATTACAATGACAACTTTGTAGGAAGAAGCTCTCGAATAAAAATACATGTATATGAAAATCGAATTGCAAGCAAAGAAATAAGTAACATTGTAACTAAGGCATGCAAATCTATTTATGTTTATGCACATGAATTTGTTCTTTTTTACTCATGCTTTCTCCAGAGAACCACTTCCACACAACTACTCCAACACAACTTTCTTTGCATTATTATTCTTGTAGTTGCAAAATATGTTCAATAATAATAATAATAATAACAACAAAATACAAATTCACATTGGCATAATTACAAAGAAAATTCATAATGTGCAAAAATATCTCGAGCTTTCATTGTACTAACACCTACATTTTGTATAGTCTACTAATAACAAAATAACCACTAGTTTTGTATACGCAGAAGCGCACCCACACAAATTTTTCTAGCATGCTAATACCAAATAGTATTGCACAAATGACTAAAAAAAAAAGAAAGAAATAAAAAATAAAAAATAAAAATAAATTAAAAAAAATAAGAAGAAAAAGAAGAAGAAAAGAAAAAACAAAAAACAAAATACAAAACAAAACCAAAACAAAAAACAAAAACAAAACAAAAAAAAACAAAAAACAAAAAAACAAAAACAAAAACAAAAAAAATCTCAACAAAAAAAAAAAACCTCACCATCCATATCCTTATTGCATTCTCATTACAATCACAGTGTACGACATAATTGAGAAATATTCGGGGCCTAATCTCTAATTTGATAGTTATACTTTCTCCACATGTTCTCTGTATATCACTAATTTCTCTCATTAAGTGAATATAGATATGAGCTACTCATTAGTACACCAACAATATTAGCAATAACTACAATAGCAAGGGACACACTAGCACCAGCACGAAGAGAACACCCAACCAATCCTCATGGCCGTTTATCTAATCCAGGAAAACTAAATTGAATGCTAAATACTAGTATGTTAAAATAAATATATAATTGAATTCACTTAATAGATATCGAAAAGGGTATTTTATAATATCGATAGATATGACCCTGTTGATATCTTTGCAACTATTTGTGATAACGTCATTGTTTTTTGGATTTATTGAATGGATATTGATAGTAATACTTGTATTGATTTGTACATGCTAGGTGTGACTACAAAGTTTCTTTATCGGGAACATAGAGAATTATTTGATCAGTTTGTATGTTATGTATTATTTTTGTAATGGTTACTAGATACCGTATGTCATAAACATGAATATTAATTTGGCTAAAACCCACTACAATACACAACACTAAAATTGATAAATGAGATTTGATATTGTATATCATTTTCATCTTTCTACAATTATTGTTTGCATCCAACTAGTAGTTGCGTAGCCATTTGGAAAAAAAATATATAGTGCATAGTACTCAATGAAAAACAACATATTTTTAGTTAGGAACACAAATTATATTAAAGTTAACATGTCCATACTTCGTTAGTCCTTGTGCAGAGCTTTTACTGTGTGGAGTAACACTAAAGTTCGAATGTGTGTGAATGCAAAAGTTTATGTTACTTGTTCTAGACACTATCGTTCCATACATATTTGAAACACCATACTTTTGCACATATTTGAAACCGTTATGTTATCGTTTCAAAGAAAGAAGACCAATTTCTGATGCAATTGTAATAACAATTATTTAATAACATTGAATCTAATGATTATTATATGTCATAGGAGTTATGCAAAGGTGTTTTTATTCTCTTGAGATTACCAAATGGAGTAGTTTCTGCTGAGAAGAAGCATATTTGAAGGACAAATGCATGTTTGTATTTCTTTGAATGTGTCCACTAAATGACATCATTGAATACAAAAGTAGCTATCTGGAAATGGTTGTGCATATTTGGCAACAAATACATGTTCGACATCACTTTGAATGTTCCCAAAGCTTTGTCTAGTATTTATCCAAATAAAAATATACTGGCCCCTGTACAAAAGAATCTATATTCCAATGTGTAGTGACATGCTTTAGTGTCAATAAAACAATTAATAATTAAGGGCCTTTATTACTAGATTAAATATAAAATGTTTTGGAATTTTTCCGAGCGATTGATTTTTCCTTATGTTTGTACACGATATTCCTATACCATCATATTGAATTCCTCTACAATAATGTATATGATCACAATGAAATCGTATTTATTTTATTTTGTACATTCCTTATATATCGACAACATTAAAGTAATAATTACCAAAGTAAGAAATAAAATAATTTTCAAATTTTGAGATTTATTTCACCATCTACAGCTAACGTTCACTTTGAAATTTTCAATTTATATTTATTGAAAATGTTAAAAGCGTCAATAAATCAAATCTGAATCTAGTAATGACTACTGAAGAGTGGCAGTGAGGACTACCGACATCGCACTATTATCATGATTAGTGGCTTTAGGAAATGAAAACCCATGTCAAAAGGTGACAAATTCGCTTGAAATATTGTGGAAATTTTGTCATGATTTTTTCCAAAATCCTACACAAATTAACTTCTAAGAAAATTTGTGGCCTTGAAAGAAAATTATCTTGTGAGTATCAAAATAAAAATATCGCCAATGTTTTACTAGTGGGGGCCATCTCAATAACTAAATCAATTTGTTATAGAAATAGTGAAACACGTCTATGCATGATATTCATTTACGACTATTAACAGTTATTATTGGTATCTTCAAAGCTAATTGTCATATCTGTCATGATCGTTTTCTATTATCACTGCATATATGCATCTAGTCCTTTCGAAAAATTTTATGACTGTCAAGATATCATTGATAGATTTTCGACAATTTAAGCTAAAAAATGCATCAGAAAATAATTAAGAAGGTACTATAGGTACATAATGGTCTTATATTGTATCACAATTTCTGTTTGTATGACACACATTTCAATGATATTAAATCAACAACAAATTACACAGTTAGTGGAGAAAACGATTTTCCAATATCGATACTTATTACTATTACTTCCCATAAACTTTAGGTTTGATATTTTAAATTTCTATTTATTAAGAGTGTCATATTTGGTATTTTTCACTCGAAAAATAGAAACGGCTGACAATTTCCATTGCAATATCAACTTGTAAATTTACGTGACATTGCAAATGAATATAAGTACTAGTTAAACGAGCAAGCTATTTGTAATTATAAGATCAAGAAAGTGATTTGAATATGCCAACAGAAAATAATTTCTCTAGCGAATACTATCTTAGTCTCACTTCTCAATGGATTTATCAATATTCAACAATTCATTTTCTCAATTGCTCAGGTTCTTTCACAATGCTCTCTACAACATATTTATGTTTGTGCAGAATTGTTTAGGAATTTGTATTTTCTCTTTTATGAACACAAGAACTCTACCAATTGTTTAGAAATTGTTTAGGAGTTTGTATTTTCCCATTGCAACTTTCAATTCACTACTACTTTCTCTTTTTCTTCTGATATGCGCATTTTCTTTTCCATAATAACTAAAATTTCATGTGAAGAAATAAGCAATGCAATTTTTGCATGTCATAATGTGCAAGCAAATATGTTTACAGAACATATAGTTTATCAATTTGTAGGAAATCAAGTATCAAATTTCGAAAATGGACGTCCAAAGGATAGATGAGGAAAAACAAAAACAAAAATCGCAAAATCCTACACAACAATCTTCACCTTCCACACCTGTTACTAGTCTAGACTCATCCACGACTCAAGAAAAAAGAAAAACTCCTGGTTCTGGAAAACTAGTTATTTGTCAGTCATCAAGTTGTCAACATGAGCAAGATAATTTTCACAAATTATTTCGAGACCAAATGCATATAATTCAAATACCCAAGTACAAAAGTGTTGTCAATAAAGAAAATATTGAAGAGGACATAGGCATAGAAAGTGATAGAAGTGAAAAACCTAACTGGGTTGCTATTCATTTAGCAAAAAATTAGAAAAGTATAGAGCAAATTGCAGAAGAGGACACTATTTGTGATGAACGTCCTATCACATTGAAAAGTGCAAAGAATTACAAGACCAACAAAAAATTGAGAGTTAGAAAGATAAATCTTGAAAATGAAAATATTATTCATCAAGAACGCATGGATATTGATATGTCTAGCATTGATGCAATGGGGTTCATGGTATTGCGACAATCTACCAATGATGCAATTACTCAAAGTGTTACCAAAATGCTTGCAGCAAATAATATGTTGAAAAGGAAATTAAAAGAACTACAAGACATTACAAATCTAGCACCTTTGTTAATTACTCCACTGGTTGTACGTGTAGATTTATGTTCTAGATTCAACAACTTATGTGATATGCTAAAACAAAAGACAATAATATACTCTACTCTTCAATGGAAATCAAAATTGATTGATGAAAACAATAAGTAGAAAATGAAGAATTTCAATCGCACATAACACAATATTTCTCTGGGGAAAGCAACTGCTGAAAGCGTCGACTATCTATATTGCATTAACGAGAAGATCTGAGAAGAAAATACAATGATTTTTCAACTCGAAAAATTCCTACACTAGTAAAATCCATCTCTCTGCTTCACAAACCAGCTCAAGGCAACACTTAGCCAAATTTGTTTCCTACCAAGCCCCTACTTCCTTATGTTGCTTAGTCAAAGAATCTGGATGAATACACTATGCTCTACTCAACTTGCACAAGTATTTTTTATCCTCTGCCTGTCTAACTTCCTTTAGCCAATACTTAGCCAAATTTCCAAGCCTCCAAGCTCCTGATTCCTTTCCCCAATCCTAAGAGAATTAGCCTCTATTTAATGTGGAAATTCCCTCTACATAATTGCGCAATGCATCCATAGGCCCTCAACTGTTTGCAGGCACCATCTGTACAACTCGAAAAATTATACAACTGATAGTACACTCTCCCTAAACTCTAATCTCAACTAGGTCTTCCTCTGAACTAACATGCACGAGTTATTTATGAGTGAATCTTCAATTAACTAGTGTGGTACTAGTGATGCATTGGTGCACTACTCCACTACTAGACCTCTACTAGTTCCTCCAACAGTTAGAACTATTGTAACTCAATATAACTCAATTAAACTGAGCTATCTAATTACAACTCAAAAGAACTCAATCTAGGCCCATAAAATTTAGGGATCACTCTACATGACTCTAAATAGACTTCCAACTCAAATTTCCTAAGTCAATTAAGTCAACTTAACTTAATTAACTATTACAAGTTGCTAGGAGAATATAATTTCGATTTAATTCACAATTTAATTCAAGGACAAATTAAATTGGAATTTTTAGATGCTATTTTTAACATTTCTTGTTGCTATTTTCAACACCCGCTCTCAACAAGAAAAAAATTCAACTCTATCCCGATATGGTACCTTCGGAATGTTCTATATGCAACACTTCTCTCTAATGTTGTTTCTACTGCAACTTTTGAAACAAAAAAAATCCAACCTAAATTAGTATGATCCATCTATCACCAGAGCCACTGACTACTACTAGCTCTCTTTGTCGACTAAAAACTCTCTGCTTCTGTTGACTCTGCCTCTGTTCCATCTGCACTACTTTCAACTCTGGTTTGTGCTCCCTAGTATCTAGGTGCTGCTAGCCTCTACCTCTATCACTCTGATATCTAACTGCATCAACCACCACTCACCCATCCTCCTATTATGTAATGTGGGCTCTCATAACAAGGTAATGATCCATGAGGCAAAACATATTAATGGAACATGCCCAAATTTTTGCACCGTTGGGACATATTACTTAATATCACCCCACCTCTCTCCTAGATGTATGGCTTCATGTGCTCCCTCTGCCCAATTGGATCGAAATTTCCCTGTATTGGAGGTCTCTGCTTGAGTGGATGTCTCCACTAAGTCTCCTCTTTGCTTCTCTAATTGTGGCTACTCCACAACTTTCTGAGGCTGCTTCTCAGGCTTGAGTGGATCTCCCCACTCAGACTCCTCTTTGCTTCTCTAATTGTGGCTTCTCCACAAGCTTCTAAGACTGCTTTTGAGGCTGCATGTTGAGAGGTAATTTATGTTCCCTCTCAACCACCAAGTCTCTAACTTTTACCTTCCTCCTCAAGGCTTTTCATTCATCTTCGACCTCAAGAACATACATCTTCTTCACTTTCACACCAATCTATTTCACCTGTCCCGTGGCGATGTGTCTAAGGAAAACCTTTCTTTTACTAAAAATCGCATCATAGTTATGGTATTCCAATATTGCAATAGAAATAAGATTCTTCTTTAGTCCTAAAACATACATCACATATGTGATTCTAAGAGGGGAGCTAGACTCCCTCCGAAAGGTTATTGCACCATCCTAATAGCGATATATCTCCCATCATCTTCAAACTCTATGTTCTACTTGAGGTATTTCTCCTCAAAGTAACTGAAGAGATCTCTATTCCCCATCACATGGAATGTGGCAACGTCGTTGAGATACCACACGCTTCCCATTAGAGTGTTGTCCATGCATGCAATGAGAGTGAAATCAAGTTCGAATTGTGAAGCTAAAGCTTCACCTACAGCTGCAACTGTAGGCTCCTTCTTGATTTATTTCTTTTATGGGCAATTCATGGCAAAGTGCTCGTACTCAAGACAATGAAAACAATTGAATTTCGACAAGTCCTTCTTCTTGCCGCCTACCTCACCTTGGGACTTCTTTCCCTTGGATTTATTTTTCTTTTCTCACTAATGTAAATTCTTCTTCCACTTCTTTGGAAGAGGTCCCATCTCTGGCGTTCCTTTGAAACTCTTCTTGTACCAAATCTGACCATAGTCGTTCCCAATCTGGTAGCTTCTTTCTCCAATTAATAGAGTCGTGGTAACTATGCCAACTCTTGGGAAGTACTATAAGATCTAGGCTCATTATATCATCTTCGACAACAATAATCCTGACACTTCCAACCTCATCCCGATGATGGGTGAACTTGGTCAAGTAATTTGGAATTGAGTTGCCCTTTTCCATCTTTATCTTTCTAAGTTTGTCCAAGTCAGTGCCAACTTCCTATGGTCACTGCTATTCTGAAACAGTGCTGTCAATGGCTTCAACATTGAGTATGGAGTATCCCTACCATGGACACTCGATACAATGTGGTCTAGAACTCTTTCCAGGATAATTCTTCATGCTTTTTCCACAGACTTTCTCCATTTAATGATATCTTTATCATTTGATGTTGGAGGCTTAGGAATGTAATGATTTATGAATTCTTTGAAGCCATTACGTTCCAGCACTACCTCCATCATGTCCTTCCAAGATTTCTAATTTGATCTTCCCTCTAAGGCATACTCAAGTTGCAAACCATAGAATGGAATATTGTTGATTCTAAAGTATGAACTACAAATTCGATTCCACCTACACAACAAACTCAAATTATCCTCTTGTACATCGTCTGAAGCTCTAATACCATGTAGACTTATACTATAGATTCAAAAACTTATGTGATATGCTAAAACAAAAGACAAGAATCTACTCTACTCTTCAGTGAAAACCAAAATTGATCGATGAAAACAATAAGTAGAAAAGGAAGAATTTCAACCGCACATAACACAATATTTCTCTGGGAAAAGAAAATGCTAAAAACCTTGACTACCTATATTGCATTAACTAGAAGATCTGAGAAGAAAATATAATTATTGTTCAACTCGAACAATTCCCTCACTAGTTCAATCTATCTCTCTGCTTCACAAACCATCTCAAGCCAACAGTTAGCCAAATTTGTGCTTGCCAAGCCCCTACTTCCTTGCACTTCTTAGTCAAGGAATCAGGATGAATTAAATATGCTCTGCTCAACCTTGAGCTCAACCTGCACAAGTATTTTCTATCCTCTACCTAACTAACTTCCTTTGGCCAATACTTAGCCAAATTTCCAAGCCTCTAAGCTCCTGATTCCTTGCCCCATTCCTCAGAAAATTAGCCTCTATTTAATGTGGAAATTTCCTCTCCATAACTGCACAATCCATCCATAGGCCCTCAACTGATTGCATGCACCATATGTACAACTTGGAAAATTATACAACTGATATACACTGTCTCTGAACTCTAATCTCAACTGGATATTCCTATGAACTAACATGCATGGGTCACTACACTTGAGAATATCAAGTTTTCTTGTAATGAACTATTCAAAAGGAGAGATGATGCCTAGTTTATGGAAATGGACACTATAAAAGGCTTATATGTTCTAGGCATGCTGCATGATTCTGTGTTAATTTCAAACAACATATTACAATTTCAATTGCGGGAGAAAAATAGAAAATGGAAGCAGAGTTGCATAACATCATTGGTTTTACTGCATAACATATTGACACATGGCTCATTACTTTTTCTAAGGTAAATAAGTAGAATGCTAGGTTGGTTGTTGACATGCAGGAAGAAACTAGAGAAATTAAAGAAGAAATTTTCACCAAAAATGTGAAAATGGAAGTCACAATTGCCCCAACAAGGACTACATTCAAAGAATGATCAACGTGTTTCTTCAACGAGTCACAGAATCATAATACATCTTAGAAATTGTTAGTTTCTAGCTATAGATATCGTTCAAGAAAGAAAAACACCAATTTCTACTACAACACATCCATTTACTTTACAATTTTCTTTGGGAAATTGCGATTATGCTTAGAAATTTTGTCTTTGAAGACCATGTTTTGAATATGCTCTCGTACAAATAGGAGTTATTCCCACACTCATTGAAATTTTATTTTGACATAGTGTTTTCTATAAATTTCCAAAAATATGTTTTCAACTTTTATGTTACATTTAGTGTTGTGGTGTTTCTTTAAAAAAAATTGAACATTTGGCAATGATTTGGAACTGTAGACATATATCACTTAATAAGAAAATATTACAACGAAAATTTTCACTAAACGCAACAACTTGCTTCCGTATAGTCAAAGCTTTACACAAGGAATATCATACTTAAAAAACTATAAATCCAAAAATCATAGATATAAATTAAATTAAATTAGCTCTGATCTTGTTGAACAAATTTGTTTTTAATGCCTATGCTTTTAATGCAAATTTGTTTTAATGCCTATGCCTATGTGAGCTAGTTTCTATTTACAAATTGAACAACAAGAACTATTTCACATTCACAACCACTTGACTATATCAATTTTATGATATTTTTTTATTTTATTTTTATTTGACCATATGTCTTGAAACTTTGTTTTATATCTCATATTGTGTTACTAATTAAAATAAAAATTAACATTATTGCTAACTAAAATTCATCTGAGTTAATATTTGATTAAATCGTTTAAGTGTAAACTACAAAACTATCCATTGATGTGAAAATTGGATTTTCCAATCTAAAATATTAACAATAATATTAGCAATAAAATATTTTAGTGTGAAGTTCAGAGTTTTGCACAAAAAACTTTCTACGTACATTGGACTTCCTCCATAAAAACAAAGCTTTTGTTCAATGAAATGTAGTTTTGTACATAACTTTCTATGCATTCCGCATAACGTTTACTTAATTGACTATTGATATGCATTATCTATAACTAAAGTATTAGCAATAATACTAGCAATAAAAGTGTTTCATGTGCAGCCAAATTTATACGAAGGTGTCCTTTTTGTTATGAAATTATCAGATGATCTGTATTTTACTAAATTGAGTGTTGTTATGCATTATTTTTAACTAAAACATCAGCTATAATATTAGTAATTAGTGAAAAATGCGGAAATCTACACAAACAACACTTCCACAAGATCCTAAACAAACATATATTTGAAAATAAGCATTATTTACACTTAAAAGTATTACAAATAACTTCACATACATCTCCATATATAGTGTGTTCGAAGGAACTTGTGAAGGCATTATTGATTGGAGAAACCAGTGTAGAACAAGCATGGGCTAAGACAAAAGTGTAGACGAAATGAAGACCCCACTTAATTAGCGGTAGAGATAGGGCAGTATGCACCAATATTTTTCGTTAAATATTAGCAAAAATATCTTATAAGTCCAATAGTTGCCTCAGTCTTATTGCGAATAACAAATATGAATTGTTTAATACTAAAATATTAGCAGTAAAAACCTTTAGTGTGAAGTGTAGTGTTCTGCACATTGAAAGCTTCCTCTGAAAAATAGACTTCTTATGCACTTCTGCACAAATGTCTTATTTGAAACATATTCAGAGATATGAACATAAGCATAAAGATATAACATGTGCAGATGAAGCTTTACAAACATTGTTGTGTGGAGCAAGCAAAGTGGAACATGCATAGTTTGACACAAAAATGTGGGTGAGATATGCACTTACAACAGCACCCACATTCAATATTAATGCGATTTTGTACATAATCACTTAAATAGTAGTAGTTATAGCTAAAATATGAGCAATAATATTAGCAATTAGTAAAAAGTGCATATACCCTTCTGCACAAGAGCTTAAAGAAACAAATATTCTAAATATTTACAATCAAAATATTAGCAATAGCTTCATATACGTCAATGGTTTACAAAAAGAACTACTTTCTCTAGTATAGCCTACCCATGCGTTGAGACAGAAAAGTGGGAAAAATGCAGATCCCACTTAATTAGCTATAGAGACAAATATATATGCATTATTTATCGTACATTAAAAGCTTCCTTTGCACAACAAACTTTCTTCGCACTATCACACAATTTAAAATATTATCAATAAGATAAGTGGGGGGGGGGGGGCGGTGTGGTGGTGGGGAGAAAGGCTACACAAGTCGTGTGTGTGAGATACTTACAAATTTCCATATCATATATTGTATGAATGTTTATGAAGAATAGGGTATGTGTGAGAGAACGAGGAATATTATCATGTTTTGTTATGCAGAGCTTTTACTGTGCGGATTATGAAGTTTGTGAAGAAGAGTAGTTGCTTAAGGATTTTAAATTTAGAGCTATGTATCTTTGCAGACTAATTAATATTCAGAAACTCTATTATGCGGGGTGGTCCGTAGGGTATTGTTCTAATGTTTTTATATTCTCGAGCCATGTAGCCTTGATCTTCCTTATCGGATATAATAAATTAAATAATAATCTTTAAGCATAAATAATGTTATTGAACAAATATGCCTTATTTAATACTAAATAAAATATTAAAAAGAGAAATCCTTTTGTGCTAAGTGAGGCGATCCACACATTGAAAGCTTCCTCCACACAATACAACTCATCTGTGTTTCCACACATATGCCTAATTATTTATAATTAAAATATTATCAATATTATAAGCATAAAGTATTCATTTTTAATACTAAACTATTGGCAATAAAAGCTTTTAATGCAAAAATAGGCTAAAAATCTCTATGCAAACATAATCAATTAAATAGCAATAGAGACAAAAGAAAAAATACAATGAAAGCTTGAAAGCTTCTTCCGCACAATGGAATTTTTAATTGTTATCTAGGGAAGGAGCTATGTGGGGATGATTATCATGTGCGAAGGTTATGTAGAGAACAAATGCATGTGTGGAATTTGTGCGGGATGAGGAAAATGTAGAGGAGCCTTTTAATTAATGCATTTAGATATTGGTTTCAATTCAATTGGTTGAATGTAGAAGTGCATACAATGGAAGCTTGAGAGCTTAAAAGATAAAATTACTAGCTGTGCTGACAAAGCTTTGCGAACCAAAAATAAGATATTGCAAGGTCGTTTTCGTTACGGGTCACTAAGCATCACGTATACTAATAAATAAAGGTAAGCTAATATGGTATGTTTGTATTTGATTTCATACCAAAGCATTGCCCTAATAGCTTTATCACAAGATCCATGATAGAGTGATCCTCTTGTATTCACAATATTGATTCACTATATTTCCATAACTAATCTAGGTGTTTTGACTAATGGTGGATGATGTAATAAAGTATGGTATAGATTATTGTATATGTTACATTGCTAGATATGATTAAAATGAAATGTGAATCTTTCACTAATGATTCACCTTTGCTGATTTACGATTCGCATTTCCTAGTTTCTTAGCTGATGAACTTATTTTGTAAGGCTCATTGTGTAGACAACTGCACATTATTTGCACTATTATCCTTTACCAATAGATAGTTTCATTTCAATTTATTTTAACTAAATTAGAAAATAATTATGAACAAAAGACAAAATACTTACCAATTGTGAGAAATAAGTTATGCAGAGGCGACAATAACAAGAAAATGCAAGTGCAAAAAACTTTCTTGAATAAGGATTTAATAACATATATATGAGAAAACAACTAGCAATCCATAAATACATTGAAAGTTTCCTCTACACAATACAACTCATCCGCTTCTGCACATATGCCTAATTATTTATAGTTCAAATATTATTAATAATTGTGTAGAGTTATTTATATTATTTTATTATTAGAAAACAAATATGTCATTATTGAGAAAAGAGACTGCAAAAAAAATCAATTGTTTTTATTTGATTTTATTATTGGAAAACAAATATATCTTTTTTTTGTTTTTGCTGAAGCAAGAGACTATCCTTCTATTTCATTAAACCAAAAATAATGTTACAGCATATACAAAAACCTTTCATCTTCATGGACTCAGGAAATACCAAGGGCATTCTGCCATAGACATTACCCTCACCTCTACAACATTCAATGCTAACCTCTCAACTAATACAATAAGTTGAACTATATGATTCTCCAACCAAATGGAAAACTCTGCTAACTCCCCCACGCCACTATCCCAAAAAGCTGCAACAGTTGCCATTGTCCTCATTTCGCGTGCCAATCAACGGATGAGGGAAAAAACACCCTGAAAAGACTCGTGGATAAAAGACATGACCCCACAAAACAGCATAGTCATTTATGACTGTCGATTCGTTCAGCGAAATCCATCGGCCCAGAGAAATATCGCACTGCCAAGATGAAAAATATCACACTGCCAAGATGACCAATCATCAGTGCGCGATGGAGGGCAGTATTCCTTACCACCCCCCTGCTACGTGTTGGAAGCCTAATGGAATCGCTTCCAAATCTCCAATACCACTTACCGCTCAGGAGCCATGCGATCACCTAGAAACTGCTTTGTGCCTGGTTTTCCATTCCACAAGAGGATTGCAGGAAAATTTCCGCCGCGGGTAAAATCCAACTGCCCTTCCCGCGCAAGCTCACTTCGGAACTTGCACCTGAGATTGTAGCTGACTGTAATTTGACCCCTATGTTGCAGTCAAAAAAAAGAGGAGACTGGTCAACTTACACCAGGGTGTTTTGTGACCAATCTTTGCTTGCCCTTCTCTAAGGTACATACAGGAGTATTGTGATCGAACTTGCTGAGATAACTTCATTCCGTGCCTTTCACTTTGGCCCGGTATCTAAAAATTTCTCTGTCCTCTACCGCTTGCTCATTGCATAGAGCTTTTAATATGCTCTGAGGCATCTCCTACCACTTCATCTCAATCCTGCATTTTGAATTAATCTCTCCTTGGTTGGCCAGTATATCTGCTAGTTTATTGGCTTTCCGTCGAACATGGTTGAAACTAACAGTTTGAAGACTCTAGAGATGTTTTTGAATTCTTTGGTAAACTTCGATTACTCTCTAGTGTTTTGAGACTTTCTCCGGCGTTGTTCCGTGACTGGTTCTCTTTACAGAGTTTATGGTGATCTCTGAGTCTGCTTCTATAATAATATTTGAGCTTTGTTCCATTTTCAAAAGCTCTAGACATTGTTCCAATGTCATTAATTCAGCCATATTGTTGGTGGCTTTACCTAAATGGCAGTGGAAGATGAAGATGATGTTTCCTTCTTCATCTCTTAACATCCCTCCATAACCAGCTATTCCGGGGTTGCATTTTGAAGCACCATCAATATTGCATTTCAGATAACCTTTCAGTGGAAGATGCCAAAACTCCTTTTTTGTTTCCAAAGTTATTTCCTTCTTGTTTAGTCCTTGGGGAATGATCTCTTGTATTCCCAGTTGCCTGAGAGTTCTCAACTTATTCTTTGTGGGAGGAATCTTGGGGTAATTGTGAACAGTGGTGCTAACTGTCTCCTTAATTTGTTTCAAGATCAGATCCAACAGGTAAAGAGGAATAGCTTTTTCATCCTTGAAAATTCTTTTGTTCCTTTCTTTCCAAACATTCCAGATAATGAAGCTTGGCATAAAGGCCCAGGCCAAATTAATGAGCTCATTCTCCATAAAGTTTCTTCTCCACTTGTTTAGGGTATTAATGATACTTCCTTTATCTCTGTTTGTCTGTTGAAAAATGGTGGCAAAAGAATAACACAACCATGTGGTGTAAGTGCAGCTATTAAGAATATCCTCCATTGTCTCCTCTTAAGCTTCACATAGCTGACATCTAGAAGGCCCCATAACACTCCTTTTCCTAATATTGTCCCAAGTTAAGATTTTATTATGATGTACCAACCACATGAAAAGCTTGATCTTCATCCACCCTTGATGACTCCAAATTTGTTGCCAGGATTTCTCCGAAGCACAGGAATCTAGGTTCAGGATAATTCTTTTTGCTTCCTTAAGATTAAAGGTGCCTTCTTTATTAAGGCCCCATCTTAACTGATCCTTCCCCTCTGTTACCAAGATATTCCTTTGTTTTAACATGCTCATAAGTGCCTCTGGTTTTATTTTTATGGGGTTGTCATCTCTGCAGTCTATGCTTCTCCATCTTCTCCACTTTCCCAAGTTATGAGGAAGATCCCAGAAATCCTTTACTTTGTTTAATCCTTGGGAGTCTGTTTCCTGCTTGAGGCTCATAAAGTCTTCTCTTAATAGCATTGGTTCTTGTTGCCATTTGTCTTCCCAGAAGAGAGCTAGATCTCCTGCTTTGATTTCCCAGAAACTGTTTTTTTGTACTAGGCTTCTATTTTCCTAGAAACTGTTTTTTTGTACTAGGCATCTGTTTTCCCAGGCTTTATTCTAGATGTAAGAGCCCTTTATGTTTCTAGACATTCTTATAATATCACATGCTTGCTAGGAGCTTGCATATTTTTCTTTCTAGGTCTTAGCCCATTGAGCTTCTGGCTCTTTAACCCATTGCCACCAAAGCTTGGCTCCTAAAGCTTGACTAAGAATCTCCTAATCATCTAAGCCTAGACCCTCGTGGCTCTTGGGTTTACAGATTTTATCCCAAGAAACAAGGGCCCATTTCTTCCTTGTTTTCTCCTTGCCCAAAATGAAGTCTCTCTGGAGATTCCTAAATTGTTGTAAGACACCTTTGGGAGCTGGGAGGGCTGATAATATGAAAATAGGGATTGATTGAAGAACGGCCTTTGTCAGAACCAACCTACCAGCTAGGTTCAACGATCTGATAGTCCATTTTTTGACTTTATCTTGCATCTTATTGAGCACCGGTTCCCAGATACTTTTGTGCATTGGTCTGGCTATGAGGGGAATTCCCAAATACTTTGAAGGGAGGGAGTCCCTTTGAAAGCCCAGAATTAAGGAGATAGTTCTCTAAATTGCAATGTTAGTATTTAAGAAGAATATTTTTTATTTAGAGAGATTAAATTCCATACCTGTAGCCATGGCAAAGTCATTCAGGATTTGTTTGTAAGCTGAAGCTTCTTTGATTGTGGGAATTCCTTGCAGCATGGTGTCATCCACAAATTGTTGGTGAGTTAGTGCCTATCCGTTCTCCGTTAATTGAAGGCCATTAATCTTGCCCAATACCTTGGCCTATTTAATGGACCTACCCAGTCCTTCCATCATAAGGATAAAGAGAAAGGGTGAGAGTGGGTCTCCCTTCCTGAGGCCTCTAGGAGGAGTAAAGATCTCTGAGGGCAAGCCATTCACCAAAATAAAAAAGCTGGAAGAAGTTACCACAGCCATAACCCAACTAACCCAGTTGTGAACAAACCCAAAAGTAGTAAGGACCTTCTTGATATAAATCCAATTCACCTTGTCATAAGCTTTGGAAATATCCAATTGCATGTTCATACTAGCCTGCCTCTTGGTCTATACTTATCAGCACTCAGGGCCGAATCCTATTTGGAGATCAGGGAAATGAAGGAGGTGTTGATGGCTTTCAGAATAATCCTGTTTCTTCTGGAGTCCTCCACAACATTCAGAATATCCTGTTTGACAATATTCCATCAGGCCTTAAAAAAATCTACATTGAAACCATCCGGTCCTAGAGCTTTGCCATTCTGCATATCTTTAAGAACCTCACTGACTTCCTCTTCGGTCACTGGTTTATTCAGGTTAAAATTGTCCTCTCTAGACACCAGCTTAGGGATTTGCCTTGTAATTTCCTTGATGCATTGCTTTCTATCTGAATTGTTTTCCTTAGTGATGCCTTTGAAATGTTGTACCAACACAGCTTTGATATTCTTATGAGAGGTCTGAAGCTCCCCATCCTCATTCAATATCAAAGAGATTCTATTGTGAGCTCTGTTAGCCATGGTGGATCTATGGAAAAATCTAGTATTATGTTCACCTTCTTTGAGCCATTGAAATCTAGACTTTTGTCTCCAAAATATTTCCTCTTGTTTTCGTAATTTCTCCCATTGTTGATGGTGTTTGTCAGCTTGCTCACATTTGACTTTATCAAAACCATCTGTGATCAGTGCCTGGTTGAGTTCCTGTAGTTTGGTTTCCACTGATTTTTTTGTCCACAAAAATGTTACCAAAATCCTTCTTGTTCCATTCTTTGAGTCTGAGTTTAATGTGCTTTAGTCTTTTATGTAGGAGGAACATATTTGTGCCCTGGATCTGCAAATCTTCGTACCACCATTTTTCAATGTTACTGATGAAATATGGGTGGGAGAGCCAGATATTCTCAAATCTAAAGGGTATATTCCTAGGAGAATCGATCCCCTTGATTTCTAATTGAATTGGCCAGTGATCAGAGCCTCCAAAGGGGAGAACTCTAGCTGTTATTTCTCTAACTATGAGCATAAGCTCCTCTGAGATCAAAAATCTGTCTAACTTGGAGGTGACCTATGCCTCACCTCCTCTTTTGTTGTTCCAAGTAAAAAGGCCATTGTGCGTTTCTGAGTCAACCAATTTCATATTATCTGTGAAGGTTTGGAATGCTAAGGAGTCTTTACTTAGCAATCTAGTACCTCATTTTTTTTCCGAAAGAGATTTAAAATCATGTTAAAATCTCCTCCCATGACCCAAGTTATTCCTTCGTGTCTGCTCCTAAAATCCACCAGGGAGTCTAGAAATATGAGTTTCTCATCTATTCTTTGAGGATCATAAACATTTGTAACTAGGAAGGTATCTGAAACCCCCACTGGTTGAATAATTACTAATAAATAGTTTCTTGATGCCTCCGCATCCATTATGCTAACTTTTTGGGGGTTCCAAAGAGTGAGGATGCCCCCCGCTATGTTCTCTACTTTAACTTCTAGAAACTCAAATCTATTAAGCCATTTGCTATGGATTTGTTTTAGTTTCTGAATGGAGCATTTTGTTTACTGGATGAAGATTATGTCCAGCGTTGCTAGATTCATTCTGTTACTAAGAATTCTTTGTTTTATTTTACTACCTAGATCTCTGATATTCCAAGATATGAACTTCATAATTAAAGATTTGTAAAGGAGTAACTGGTTAGGTCTTTCATCTTACCCAAATCTATCATTAGCTTTCTACACTCCATCAAGAGCTCATTCTGCTTTTTTCTGCCCCTCTTCTTTCCTAGATTTCTAGTAGCTAATCCTGGAGTTGATTTCATAGTTTTCACACCTCTATGCTCCTGCTTGTGAATGTTTTTTCCTCTATCCAACCCTCTTTCTTGATTTTTCCATAAAAACAACTGTTGTATTCTATTGCATTCTTCTTGAGGCAATGAATCTATTCCTCCCTTGGTTCCTTGCATCAAGAATCCTTCCAGATCCAGGTTTTCCTTATCGAGCATTTCCTGTAGTTCATGATCTTCCAGATCTATTTCACTCTAGGTCATTTCCTAGTCCATCTCCATTTCTGTTTCATTCATCATAATCTCTTTCTGATAACCAATATCTTGTATTTGGTTGTTGTCTTCTTCTTTCTCTTTTTCATTAGGACCTTCTTCCTGAGATTGGTTTCCTTTTGTAGTTTCTTCAGTCTCTTCCAGCACTTGAAACCTGTTCTGACTGACCTTCTGCCCCTCGTTATGTTGTTGCGTTAGCCTTTTTTTCCTCCTTTTCCTCTACTTGCCACTTTATGAAAGCTTTATGTGTCCTTCATTGTATTAGGTTTACTTTTGTTGTCTGCTTTACTGAGAGGGTAGTCTCTAAACAAATGTCCATGCTCATGACATCTACGGCATTTGAATGGGATATGCTCGTAGTCCACTGTCTACACCCACTCCTCATCAAAAACTTCCAAGATAACTTCATCCGGAAGAGCTCCTGATAGATCCATTTCCACACATATCCTTGCAAAGGAGGTATATTTCCCTCTTCTTGTGGCTTCAGAAGCTTTGACAAAACAACCTAGTTTGTTGCCAATGGCAGCTAGCGATTCAGTTTGCCAATAATCAAGAGGTAGAGAATAGAGCCTTACCCATACGGGTACCGATGTCAAAGTTTCCCGCTCTTAAACAAAATTCATCATCCAAGGTCGCATACAGAGACCCGCTGTTGCATAAAAGTAGGGTCCTCCTTCGAATACTCTGTCTTTATCTTCGATGTTTGACAACACCACTGAAAAATCCCTTTGATCCAAGATGTAGGTCGATGCTTCCTTTGGGTTTCCAGTGATACTTGATCCACATCTGTAAAGCTTTTTCAGTGGGCCATAGTCCCATGAATTTGCAGATGATAGCGTAAGTCCCCATGTGTTTCCTGTGTGCCCACAGAGCAAGATCATTTAATATTACTCTAGGAGTGATCTCTGCTTTTGGTCTGCAAGGTCCCTTTTGTTTTTTTGTCTTTTGAACCCTGACTTTCGTCTTCTTCCCCTTTGTCCTTTATGCTATTGTTTTCCTTGGTCTTGGTCCCATTTGTCTCCTTTTCATTATCCCTTTCCCTTTCATCTGCAAAACCTTTGTTGTTCACTAGTGGTGTTTTACCTTTGCTAGCTACGACGTCCTTGTAGGAGGGAGTAGAGCTCCCTCCTCTGCTGCCCTCCATTAGAAACAAGCTCTGCAACTTTCTATAACCCTGGCTGATAGCTCTTCGTTCCTTCTACCTCTGTTTCACTCTCAGAAAACGAATATGTCATTACTAAGAAAACAACTAATAAATTTTGTGCGAGAAACTTAGCCTATTGTGCAGGAGTGAAAAACTTTGCTTATTGTGTGGAACATAGCTCATTGTGCCAAGCTTATAGCCTATTGTGTGGAACTTAGTTCATTGCGTAGAGCTTATAGCCTATTGTGCGGAACTATTTACTTTATTTTATTATTGGAAAACAAATATATCATTACCTTTATTATTGGAAAACAAATACATCATTAATGAGAAAACAACTAATAAGTTTTGTGCGAGAAACTTAGCCTATTGTGCAGAACTTAGCTCACTGTATGAAGCTTATAACCTATTGTGCGGAACTAGCTCATTGTGCAGAGCTTATAGCTTATTGTGTTGAACTTAGTTTGTTGTGCAGAGCTTATAACCTATTGTGTGAAAATTAGCTCATTGTGCTAAGCTATTTATTTTATTTTATTATTGGAAAACAAATACATCTTCACCTTTATTATTGGAAAATGAATACATCATTACCCAGAAAACAACTAATAACTTTTGTGCAAGAAACTTAGTCTATTGTACGAAAGCAAGAAGCTTAGCTTATTCTGTAGAATTGAGCTCATTGTGCAGAGCTTATAACCTATTGTGCGGAATTTAGCTCATTGTGCAGAGCTTATAGTCTATTGTGCGGAACTCAGCTCATTGTGCGAAGCTATTTATTTTATTTTATTATTGGAAAATGAATACATCATTACTCAGAAAACACTATGCAAAAAAATCAATTAAATAGTGGTAAAGGCAGGAGACTATGCATTGCAGCTATTACCCTGGTTTGAAATTCTTTTCATTTTTATTTCATTTATTCATTTTAATGCCAATTTTGAGTTAATTTTTTAATTATTGTTATTTTAATGATTCATTTGAATAGTAAAGTAATGTAAATATTATTGATTTATTTTTTACCTTTAAATATTAATTAATGTTCTTTATATTATTTAACTCCTTTTGTAATGCCCCACTTAAATCTTATCCTACAAATTTTGTTAATGTTTACATTATCTGAAAATATTGAGAAATATACGTCTAATATAAAATTCATGATCTCCATTATTCAAATTCTTCACTTACCTTCTCAAATTGAATATTGGGTAGGATATGGTCTCTTTCCATTATTTCAAAATGTATGTATTCATTTCACATTACCCAATGTACCCTCACATTTATTAAGGAGAAGATATGGTCCTCTCCATGTAATTACATTTCACATTCCCTAATGTACCCTCACATTTACTTGGGAGAAGACATAGTCCTCTCCAACTCATTATCAATATATATATTCATTTCACATTACCCAATGTACCCTCACATTTACTAAGGAGAAGACATGGTCCTCTCCATGTAATTACATCTCACATTCCAAAATGTACCCTAACTTACTTGAGAGAAGACAAGTCAACTATAAGGATGGGTGAGAAGTTAATGACATTAATGAGAGGTGGTTGAGATGGAGAAGGGAAGGGGGAAGGGAGAAAGGGGGGGGGGGGTTTTGGAGGTCTTCCTTATGATTGTGGGGTTGGTTGGGATTGTTTGGACTTGTTATGATTTTGGGAGACCTTGGAAACCTATGGAGGTTTCTTGGGTTTGAGAGGAGGAAAGTATTGTTATCTGGTTTTGCACATTCTTCTTGAGGACACACTATATCTGGTTGGACTTGGGCACGGAGGGCTAGGGAACCTGTGGAGGTTTCCTGGGCTAGGAATTTGGTTTCCTAGTTGGCTGGGAGGTAAATCCGGTTGGGTTGGTGAGAAGGAGCGTTCAGCTGGAGCTATAAGACAAAGGTATCATCATCAACCACCGGAACAGGTATTTTTCCATGGACTGCTCTTGTTAAGTTGATATCAATGGAATGCTCACCTTAATTTATGTTGCTTATGATAAAATGATAAGATGTTAAATGTTTAAAGCTTTGTGAGAAGGTCAGCAAGCTACTTTTATTACTTTTAAATTAACAGGAAAATAGATCTATTAGTGTATAATAGATTGCGGCTCTAATAATTGGAATCGGGTTCTTACACATGGTATCAGAGCTTTGGTTCAAAATCTGGACTCAAAGCCCACTAAACCCCAAATATCGCTAGAAGAAGGGCTTGAACCTCTGACCTTGTAGCTGTTAAGTTGTTGTGGTTAACACCTTTGGCATTTTCTTTTGAGCTGAAACAAGAAAATGTCAGTTAAATATCATTCATTCAACACATAAAATTATTAGTCACCTAGCAGAACAATCACTAATCCGTCTTCAATCCCTTTTTCTTATTGAAGTGGAAAGGAATTGAATCTTCAATATTCCTCTATACTGTCACCGTAATGAGTTAATTCTAGACTACTGCTTTACTGATAATGAAGTTGGCTT
>APFE030601304.1:2437-15685 GCA_000404065.3 Pinus taeda | reverse complement strand
TATCAATGGAATGCTCATCTTAATTTATGTTGCTTATGATAAAATGATAAGATGTTAAATGTTTAAAGCTTTGTGAGAAGGTCAGCAAGCTCCTTTTATTACTTTTAAATCAACAGGAAAATAGATCTGTTAGTGTATAATAGATTGAGGCTCTAATAATTGGAATCAAGTTCTTACACCTTTCCTAGATTAGACTCCTCATCTTAATTGCGATGATAACCACATAAATACGATTTTTACAAAAAATTATATTTCTGAATCAATATAAATCGCAGAAACCAAAATTCAAAAATATTGTTTTGACAAACTATAATTAAACTTATATAATGATTAAGTATATTTATCTACTAAACATTTAAACACAATATAAAATAATAAAAATCAATAATAATAATAATCATTTTATTTTATTTTTTTTATGTAGAAAATTGGTAATTGGGTCATTTTCATATTCTTATAATATAGGGTTAATTTAAAATACTATCACTCTAATTAATTAGGTAAACACTCATCATTGTAGTATGAAGCTAACATCATGGAATTTGAACATACAATTTTTATACTTAGATTTATACAAACTTCTCAGATACAATCAGAGTAAAAATCTAACCAATTAAATTATTTTTATATAAACACATTTTCCTGACATGATAATAAGATTAAGTTCCATTACCATGCTTAGAACAAATATTATCGACATTTTTTTATATAAACCCATTTAAACGTGTTTTCCAGTATTGACATGATAATAAGATTAAGTTCCATTATCATTATTAAAACAAATATTATGGACATATTTTTTTTTTTATGGACATTTTTTTATTGGAGAAACCAAACATGTGTTAAATATTATCGGCATTTTTATTGGAGAAACTAAAAATTTGTTAAATATTATTGGCATTCTTATTGGAAATTGAATGATGTTTTCATTAACATTTTTATTTATAAGTTAATTTATAATTTATAAGTTAATTTATAAATTAACTTGTTTGTTGTCCTCCCTATTTCCAACCACACCCGAGGACACGCACGCCAACCTGGAACAATGAAACACATATTCTCTGTTTGAACAAATAAATGTGACTATTATTTATTTTTGTTAAAGGTTCCATTACCGATTAGGTAATCATGAGGACAACGAACCCATATAGGCCTACTCATGCCAGTATATTTAATTAAAGATACCTACTGCCGCATGTTAAATTGATTTGATTTATACATAAAGATTGGAACATTCCTACTAATGCCAGTATATTATGTTAAATTTACCTGCCGCGGCATGTTAGATTGATTTAATTTATACATAAAGATTGGAACAGACCTACTATATTTAATTAATTATACCTGCTGCCGCATCTTAAATTGATTTAATTTATAGATAAACATTAGAGTAGACATGGAGGTGTTGGATTCAGTCTATATATTTCAAGCATATGTTTTGCTTTTGTTTAAAGTATATTCCAGTGCATTTGAATTTATGGAAATATATAAAATCATTAAAATTAATTTATATTCATTTTTATAAGAAGTATTCCTTTAATATTTTTTAATTTATTTGGAAGTGAAATTTTAGTGGAGATTTTTTGAATATAACGTCTAAATTTGGGAAAAACACTCAATAAATTCATACATTGTAAAAATACCATTTTAAATAAGTAAAAAAAATTTTACAATTTAATGAATTTTTTATCATTAATATTTAAAAAACAAAATATTTTAATTAAAAGTATTAATATATAAATATATTTTTTATTAATCAATTACCAAAATGATGTGTACAAACAAAACACTTTTAAATATAAATAAAAATTACAATCTTAAAAGAAATTCATTACAGTGTTTCAAAAACATTTTATAATTAATACCAACTAATATATAAATATGATTATTATTAATATAATATAATATATAATTATTTATATAAACAATTACCAAATGATATAAATATAGTTATTAGCACTTTGATTATTATAATTTATTTACTTCTCAACTATTATATTTAATCAGCCGCAAGGTATAACTCAATTAGCTTGATCTTCACATTATAAAAAAACCAAACTAATTGAGAAGTCATTGAGCCAAATTTCCGTTAAGCCTAATTATTTATCATTATTTCCCATAAATAAGCCACTAAAAAACCACTCAATATCTCTTCGCACTATTATCAAAAATTATATTCACAATTACCAATTCACCAAACAAATAATTGATTTAAATACCAAACAAATAATTGATTTAAATACCATATTTGTTATTAATTTTAACTATATTCACAATAGCCATTTCACATTCAATCTAATAAAAATTCATTTAAATAAACGAATGTGTAACACGGGAGAGTTTTTTCAATGTGTATATATTATCTTCAATACTAGAATATTGGAAAGTAACCAGGTGTAAAAATGTTTTATTTGAAATTAGTAAAATAAAAATTAAAAATTAAAAAAATTGTTATGATTAGTTTTTTTGGTTTGGTAAGTTGTGTGAATTTTGAGATGATTTTCTGGTTAATTTTTGGTTTGATAAATAGAGACTCAAGGGTGTATAAGGTGTTAAAGTCATCTAAAGATTATACCTGGCTTGGAATGGAGACATAAGGGAATCTAAGTGTTAAGGTCATCCAAGGATTGCTCTTGGCTTGGGCTACACTAGCCCTTAACATGGCTGGAATTTTGCTAAGGAGTTTCGGACGAGCGACCTTCACAACACAAAAAATGCTTTAATAGTACACCCCATCACCCTATACACTAGCCCTTAACATGGTTGGATTTTTGCTAAAGAGTTTCAGACAAGTGACATTCACAACACAGAAAGTGCTTTAATAGTACACCCCATCACCCTATCCTACTACCCGTTGAAAACTTGCATGATTGGTTTATTTGCAACTAGTATTACTATATATTTATTTTAATTGTAAATTTATATCATATGATTTAATTTTTTACTTTCTTTATGTTTCAATTTATTTATTATAAAAAAATATTTAAAATAATACAATAATTTTCGGGTCTAAAGTATAAATAATTAAAATATTTTATTTACATTTTATATATAGTTAAAATTTTCAATTAATATCCCCAATGGGGGTGAAGAGCTAGGCACACAAGGTAATGCATGGACAGTTATGAAATCCACATGGATGATGATATGAGGACTAACCTCCCCTTCCTCTCAACTACTTGTGTATGGGAGGCATTATGGCAGTGTGTGTGAAACCTTCATCAACCTCAAATCGAGTGGGAGGAGTTGAACGACGAAGGTTTATGGAGGATGGTGTGTGTTGTTGGGTGTGGTATCAGTTTGGTGAATGCAATTGGAATTCTATGAGTGGGAAGTGGGAGAGGTGAGTAGTTCTTGTTTGGCAAACGTGGCGACTCTGGCATTACCATCCCCTCCCTAGCTTTTGGGTCTGTAAATTGCTCACTTTCTTCTCTCATATGTGGAATTTGGTGTCTTGGCGCAAGAGAGGAGCGGAACCTCCAATGGTGCAAGCCAGTGGGCGGTCTTATTGCGAGTGGGTGGGTTTCCATTTGCATCTGCGTGGAAAACAAATTTCCCTCCTTTGCATCTCTTCCTCGGGGTTTTGTATGTTTTAGTGGTTTTTGCATCAAGGGTGTACAGGGTTTCGAGTGACTGGATCGACGGGCTGCCAACGAATGGTTGAGGGCAATGAAGCATGGGCTTAACTCCAATTTTACAATTGGAAATTGTTGGTCTGGTTATCGGTAGCCCAACTAGAGTGGGTGAGGCGAACCCTGGTGGTTGAAGCTATCATTCGTATACTAGTTCATTGGTTTGCTCTATCCCCTTGAACTAGCGCTAATTCTGTAAAAATGCACCCGGTTCCTCATCGCAGTCAGTCCTCTTCCTCGTCAAATCCTAGCTCGGCTAGGCAGGGGAGCTGGGAGCCTCCAATGTAGGTCACAGTGGCGGAAGGGGCGAAAATTGGAACTCAGCGTGGTGGAAGGCGCGTTGGTCGGTCGGGTCGGACGATGTTTGGAGTCTGCGTTGGTTATGGTCGTGGTTGCCCGAGGGTTGTTCTTGGGGGTCGCATTCTACAGCCTCACTAGCGGGATTGAGTGGTGCGACATGGAGTTTTCGGCAAATGAGGGAAGGCAAGGTGTGCGGGACGTGGACAAAGCGATGATCATTAGTGTTGTTTGGAAAATTGCAAGGATTTGATCAAGTCGGTGCTTGATCGCTTGAAAACCTCTAAGTGAGTACACCAGGAAGAACATGCTGAGCTCATAACCACATTGAACAAGATGCACTACTTCTAGTGCCATGTCCGAGAGCAAGTCGTAGTGCTTTAGTGTGGCTAGAACCTATTAGCTGAGAAAGCGAAGAAGCTAGAGTCTTGGATTTCCCACTTTAAGGAGCATGTCCAGTGTTATTTCTGCCCTCCACCTTGTCCTGGAACAACCCCGGATAACCCAACTTCAATCACTTCAAATGACTAGCATAGTTATAGGTGTTCTACTTGTTTTATGTGTTTTCTGGTGCTTTTGTCTTCTAAGTTGTGGACTATATCTTTGTTTTTCTTTATATTTCTTTGTCATATGTTGACCGCGATAGTCAACAAACTTGGTCGGAGTGAGACTACCTACATTTTTCTATAGTTGTACTTATTTTCTAATAAATGAATAAAACATTGATTTATAAAAGAAATTAAAAATAAAAATCAATGATAACAATTTATATAAAAATTTATTTACTTTATTTATAGTTAATATTTCAATTAATAAAAAACAATTATATATATATTTCTATCTTCCAGGAACCTTAAAATGGGAGATTATTTACTATTGACATAATAAGAGACTTAGTTATTTAAAATAAATTATAAAAATAAATTAAATTAATAAACAACCATTTATATATATTTAGTCCATAAAATCTTACATTGAGAAATTTAATACTATTAACAAAAAAGAGATATTAGCCTTTTCTGAAATTAAAATTATCCAAAACAACAAACATTTTAAAATAAAAAAAAGCTCTAGGATCTGCATAGAAAATCTTTTTATACTATAAAAATAAACATTATAAGTCAAAAAATACTTAATATATAAATAAACTATTTTTATTATGATAATTAAATATGGCCAATTATTATAAATTATTATATTATTATTTATTATTATCCAATTTTAAGTTTACTCATAGACACCATATTGGTGTATGAGACCCTCTTGTTTATGGGACAAGGGACCCACCTCCATGCAACGATTTGACTATTAAATCTATGAAAACATATATACTCTAACCCCCTTTGCCTATGACCTCTTAGAAGGAAACACATGGTATTAACCATTAGGACCACATGCTATAATTATTATCCATTTGAAATTATTATAATTCACTCCCAACCACTCAACTTGATCACTTCCTACTATTAATAACAACTATATTCACAATTTCCATTTGGCATTCAATCAAATAATAATTCATTTAAATTAAAAAATGTGTACCTTATGTAAGCGTTTTCATAATGTGTATATATTATCTTCATTATTATTAGGAGAATATAAATAAATAAAAAATACAATTTGTATTATTGTTTTTTGTTTTGTTTGCTTTCTAAGTTGTGTGAGCCTTGAGATGATTACATATTTAATTTTTGACTCAAGAAACAAGCCCCAAGGACATCTAAGTCGTCAACCACTCAATTTGATCACTTAGTACTATTAATAAAAACTATAGTCACAATTTCCATTTCACATTCAATCAAATAATAATTCATTTAAATAAAAAATGTGTACCATATGTGAGAGTTTTTATAATTTGTATGTATTATCTTTAATACTAAATAATATTTAGTGAAATAGAAACTAATAAAGTACAAAAAATTTAGTGTAGAAAATGTGTAAACGTGTTTTATTTTGAAATTAGTGAAATAAAAAATAAAATTTGTATGATTTGATTTTTTTTTTCTCTTTTTGCTAAGTTGTGTGAGTCTTAAGATGACTACAGACTTGATCTAAGGACATTTAAGCCATTAATAATCACCTGGGGATCCCACCGGGCCTAGGCCACACCAGCCCTTAACATGACTTGATTTTTGCTAAAGAGTTTTGAACAAGTAACCTTCACAACACAAAATACCTTAATAGTATACCCATCACCCGCTATTTTATGCCCCTTGGGAAACTTGTATGATTGGTTTATTTTGGAACTAATAAAGCCTATATATCATGATTTATTAATATATTAAAAAAATATATATTCAAAATTTTACATTAAAAAAAATATATATAACAAAAAATATTTTCTAAACAATATATATTTTTTACATATTAATATAAAGAATAAAATCAAAAATATTTTAATTCGATAAAATTTTTATTTATTTTTTATTTATAGGTAAGATTTTCAATTAATTAAAACATATATATATTATTTTATTTATATTATTCAATCAGAAGGAGTTATTTATATGAGAAAATGTATACTTTAACAATAAGAGATTATTAGTCTTTGAAAATAAATTAACTAAACAAATAATTATGTTTATCCAAGCATATTGTTTTTTTTGTATAGAGTTATATAGAAATTATTTAGATAAAGCATTATAAACTTAGGAATCTTTCTATTAATTAAGGAACAACAAAACATCAAAGTAAATTGTAGATTTTTAATGTAGATTCAACAATTTATGTGATATACTAAAACACAAGATAAGGATCTACTCTACTCTTCAGCAAAAACCAAAACTGATCGATGAAAACAATAAGAAAAGGAAGAATATCAATCTCACATAACACAATATTTCTCTGGGGAAAGCATCTGCTAAAACCCTCGACTATCTATATTGCATTAACCAGAAGATCTGAGAAGAATATACAATGCTTGTTCAACCCGAACAATTCATGCACTAGTACAATCTAACTCTCTGCCTCACAAGCCAACACTTAGTCAACTCTATTGCCTGCTAAACCCCTATTTCCTTGCACAATTCTTTAGAGAATTAGCTTGTATTTAATAGGGAAATCCACTCTCCATGACAACACAATCCAAACATAGGTCCTTAATTGATTGTATGCACCATCTATACAACTCGGGAAATTATACAACTAATAGTACAATGTTCCTGAACTCTAATCTCAATTGGGTCTTCCTTTGAACTGACATGCACGAGTTATTTATGAATAAATCTTAATTTAACTAGTGTGGTACTAGTGATGCATTGGTGCACTACTCCACTACTAGACCTCCTAATAGTTCCTCCAATAGTTAGAACTAGTTTAACTGACTATAACTTAGTTATACTAAGTTATCTAATTACAACTCAAAAGAATCAACCTGGGCCCCTAAAATTTAGGGATCACTCTACATGACTCTATATAGACTTCCAAGTCAAATTTCCTAAGTCAATTAAGTCAATTTAACTTAATTAACTATTACAAGTTGCTATGAGAATATAATTTCGATTTAATTCACAATTTAAATCAAGGAAAAATCAAATTGGAATTTCTTGTTGCTATTTTTAACACTCCCTCTCAACAAAAAAGGGATTATCAGCTACCTCTATCTTGTCTCTGTGAAACTCGAGTTTTCATCTTGATAAAGACTTTGTCAAAATATATGCCTCCTGCTCCTTTGTGGGAACGTACTCCAACAACATAATTCTCCTCTGCACACAATCTCAAAGATGATGATACCAGATATCAATATGATTGGACTAATCATGAAAAAATGGATTTCCAGAGAGTTTGATACAACTTTGATTGTCATAGTAAATCATAGTTGGATCCATCTGCTAACCAAACAAACCAACCATAATCTTCCTCATCCAGATAGCCTCACAAGCCGCTTGACTAGTAGACATGTACTCTGCATCTTCTGAACTAAGTGAAATTGATCTCTGTTTCCTATTGTACCAAGAAACAACTACTGACCCAATACTGAAGATCTCCTTTGATGTGCTCTTCTAGTCGGATGGAATCCTTGCCCAATCTGCATCGGTGAAGCATTGAAGCTTCACTCCCTTTGCCCATCTGTACCATAAACCATACTGAGTAGTGCCTTTAAGGTATCTAAACACATGCTTGGCTTCCTTCCAATATAGCTTGGTCGGCTTAACCATCACTTAACTAAGCTAGTTAACTACATAGCACATGTCTAGTCATGTGTTCACCAAATACATTAGTGAACCCACAAGCTACCTATAAATAGTATATTCTACTACTTCACCAGAAGTAGCATCCTCCTTCCTCTAGTTACCTACTAGAGGAGTCTCCATGGGTTTACTACTCTCCATGTGAACCTTTTGAGTAGCTTGTTGGCATACTTGCCCTCAAAGACAAAAATTTTCTCATCATGTTGCCATACTTCCATGCATATAAAGTAGTGCATGAACCCCAAGTCCTTCATTTCAAACTCTCTTGCAAAGTCCTCTTTACAAGACTTGATCAGCATATCATCACCTGTTAGAATCAAATTGTCAACATATAAAACAATAATCAACAATTTACCTTCAACCACAATATGGTAAAGGTTCGCATCTACGACACTTTTGGTGAAGCCCAACCCAGTGAAATAACTATCGGTCCTGGTGTACCAAGCAAGGGGTGCTTGTTTCGTCCCATACAACACTCGTTTGAGTTGTCACACATGTGACTCTTTGTTGAAGGTCTCAAAACCTTCAAGGTGATCAATATACACCTCTTCCTCAATCATGCCATTAAGGAAGGTTATCTTTACATCCATCTGATGTATCTTCCATCCCATCTCCACTGACAGTGCCAAAATGGATATGATTGATGAGTACCTTGCAACAAGAGAAAAAGTATCATCGTAATCAATCCCCTCTACTTGAGAAAAACATTTGGCCACAAATTTGGCCTTGTGTTTCTCCACACTACCATCCTCTTCTTGCTTTACTTTGTAAATCCATCAAGAACTCACCACTGACTTGTCTGTCGGTCTTGGGACCACATCCTAAACACTGTTCCTAACAATGGAGTCATACTCCTCAACCATGGCATCAACCCAAATTGGTTGTTGCACTGCTTCCTCAAAAGATGATGGCTTAGTCTTTACACATTTTCTCATTAGATCCATGTATCGAGTGTACCTCTCAGGTGACCTCCTCTACTTATGTTGTGATGTAGGTGCTCCCACATTCTCTCTAGCATCATGCAATAACATGTCAGCCTCTCTAGTGTACTTTCTCCCATCTCTGGAAGACTTTGCATGAGTGGATGTCTCCACTCCCTGATCCTCTACATGTGGCTTCTCCACATCAATCTGAGGTTCCTCCTTGATATTCTTCCATGCATATTTGGTTACATGGTAGTAGGCTGATGAACCAAAAATCCTGAAGTGTCCCAGATCTAGTTTCTTCCGTGAAAAATCCTCTTCTGGTGTACTCATCCCAATAATTTGATGAGGGCCTCTGTTATGCAAATAAATAGTTGTGTTTCATGCCTCGGCCCACACATGTAGTGGTAGGCCCTAATCATGCAACATTTCCTATTCCACTCCCACAATAATCTTGTTCTTCCTCTTAGCAACCCCATTTTGTTGTGGTTTATGAGGTGTTATCAACTCCCATCGAATGCCTTCTGATGCACAAATGTTTTTAAACTCGTTCAACACATATTCTCCACCATTATCAGTCCTGAGAGATTTAACCTTCCTTCTAGTATCTTTCTCAACCAGTGCTTTAAATTCATAAAAAATTGCAAAAGTCTAACCTTTCTTCTGCATGAAGAAGATCCAACACTTATGAGAAAAATCATCAACACATATTACATAATACTTGTGCTTCGTTGTGGATGCTATTGAGAACGGCCTACACTCATCTAAGTGGACTCGATCGAGGATCACCTGTGCATGATTTTCTTTGTCATGAAAGGAAGCCTTTGTGTAATTTCCCAATGTACACCCTTTGCATGTCTCAACTTGCAAGTGTACCCTTGGGAAGACCATTAGAAATTTGTTGCATGATTTTCAAAGTGCCATGGTGCAAGCCACAACTCACCGATGTCTCGGTTCTTCACCTTCTCTGCTTTCATGCTCAAGGAAACACAATCTTCTACCTTCAACTTGTATATATTCTTCACTCAAATCCCTATCCTCTTCATCTGTCTCGTGGCTTTGTGACGAAGGAACACCTTTAACTTACTAAAAGTAACATCATAACCTCTATCCTCCAAGATGGCAACAAATACCAAGTTCTTCTTCAAACTAGGAATATACATAACATCTCACAAAGTGAGGGGAGAACTTGACTCCCTATGAAAGGTAACTATACCGATCCCATTAGCGTTATACCTCCCATCATCACCCATCTCAATATGCATATGGAGATCCTTATCCTCCAAGTTACTGAAGAGATCTTTGTTACCAATCATGTGGAAAGAAGCTCCATTTTCCATGTACCATACACTACCCATCATTGATGGCACCATACAAGTGATGAGGGTAAATTATAGTTCAAATTGTGAGGCAAGAGCCTCACCTACCGCTCCTCCTGAGGGCTTCTTAACTACCTTCTTGAGCGGACACTTTGTGGCAAAATGTCCCAACATGTGATAATGAAAGCACTTGACTTTCATCATGTCCTTCTTCTTGCCACCATGACAAGAATCTGATTTGGAATGGAACGACTTCCCCTTCCCTTTCTTTGCCTTACCCACTAAGGCACAATTATCCTCATCATTAGTCTTTGATGATGATTCATCTCTGGTGTTCCTATGAATCTCTTCTTGTACTAAATCTGACCGCAACCATTCCCAATTTGGTAGCTTCTCCCTTCCATTAAATGAGTCCTGGTAACTATGCCAACTCTTGGGAAGTCCTAGAAGACCTAGGCTCACCATATCATCTTTGGAAAAGTATTCCTGACACTTCCAAGCTCATCCTAACAACAAGTGAACTTGGTCAAGTAATTTGAATTGAGTCACCCTTCTCCATCTAGATCTTTCTAAGTTTGTCCTTCAGTGCCAAATTCCTATGGTCACTTCTATTTTGAAACAGGTCCGTCAATGCCTTCCACATTACATATGGAGTATCCTTGCCACGGAGGCTCGAGACAATGTGATCTTCAACTCCTTCTAGGATAATCCTTCTTGCTTTTCCACACACTTTCTCCATTCAGCCATATCTTTAACATGCGATGTTGGAGACTTAGGAACGTCATGATCTATGAATTCCTTGATGCAATTATCTTCTAGCACTACCTCCATCCTATCCTTCCAAGCTACATAATTCGAGCTGCCCTCCAAGGCATACTCAAGTCTCAAACTGTAGAAAGCCATATTGTTGATTCTGAAGTATGAACTGAAAATTTGATTTCACTTGCACAACAAACTCAAATTATCCTCTTCTATTGTCTTCAGCTATGATACCATGTAGATTTTTACTGTAGATTCAACATCTTATGTGATATGCTAAAGCACAAGACAAGAATCTACTCTACTCTTTAGCAAAAACCAAAATTGATTGATGAAAAAAATAAGAAAAAAAGGAAGAATATCAATCGCACATAAAACAATATTTCTTTGGGCAAAGAAACTACTAAAAACCTGACTATCTATATTGCATTAACTAGAAGATCTGAGAAGAAAATACAATGCTTGTTCAACAGAACAATTCCTACACTAGTAGAATTTAACTCTCTACCTCACAAGCTAGCTCAAGCCAACACTTAGCCAATTTTGTTGTCTGTCAAGCCCCTAATTCCTTCCACAATTCCTAAGAGAATTATCCTGTATTTAATTAGTAATTCCACTCTCCATAACTGTGCAATCCAAACATAGGTCCTCAACTAATTTCATGCACTATCTATACAACTCGGAAAATTATACAACTGATAGTACATTGTCCTTGAACTTTAATATCAACTGATTCTTCGTCTGAACTAACATGCATGAGTTATTTATGAGTGAATATTCAGTTAACTGATGTGCCACTGGTGATGCACTAGTGCACTACACTATTATACCTCCTACTAGTTCCTGCAACAATTAGAACTAGTTTAACCAACTATAAATCAATTAGACTGAGTTATCTAATTACAACTCAAAAGAATTCAACTTGGGCGCCTAAAATTTAGGGATCACTCTACATGACTCTAAATAGACTTCCAACTCAAATTTCCTAAGTTAATTTAACTTAATTAACTATTACAAGTTGCTATGAGAATAGAATTTCAATTCAATTCACAGTTTAAATCAAGGACAAATTAAATTGGAATTTCTTGTTGCCATTTTTAACATAAACTAGGAAGAATTGGAGGGGTTAGCCTCAATAGAAATAGGTTTCACAAGGTTATGGATGCTTGGTCTAGGCCCTTGAGCCACACTCTCCTCTCTATGCATTAACATCTTATTCATTTCCTATAATTGCAACACCATATCATCTAATACGAAAATAATTTCTTCTGTGGCATCAGTCATATCAAGGAGGAAATAGTCGAAGAGTGACTTTATACACGAATAAAGGTATATCATGTACATATATTGGTTTTTCCAGCCATGGGTGTTCCCTAGGTATAAACAAGCCTCCACTGTTATGAAGACTTTGGAATTAGATAAACACGTACACCCACTAACTAGATCAAACTCCACCTCTTATAGGTAATCACCTAATGGATTACAGGATTTGTTCTCTCTATAATTTAGCTAAGGAATGAACTAGTTGTGAAGTTTGAGAATGTTATGAAACCAGCTCACAAAAAGAAAGAAAAGATAGTTGAACACCTTAGAATTCATCCTCTTCGAGGGGGCAACCTCCTTTACATTACACAAATGAACAATTCTTAGATTATTCAAATACAAAAACCTCCTTTCTATATATAGGAGTCTAAGGAGTCACAATATAACCCAGCCGACTTAACAATAATAATATAAAGCCACAAAAATAACAAAAAAGGGATTCTATGGGGCACAATAATGACAATATGGGGACAATAGGGGCACAACAATATTAATAAGGGATACAACTACAATAGTAATGGGGTAATAACTAATATTATAGGGACCTAACATGCCCCTCTCCTTCAAAAAAGTGTTGTCCTCAACGCATGAGTAGTTCTGGATGCTTCTGTATAAAATTCTCATCCTCCCATGTGGAATCTTTAGTGGATAAGTTCTTCCACTTGATGAGATACTCCGAAATTGATCGATTTCATAGCTATCGAGTTCTTGTTTCTATGACTGCTTCCAGTTCCAATATAATTTTTCCTTCCTCGTCAAGTTCTGGCAATATTGTTTGAACTAGGAGCTTGTCACCTATAACCTT
>APFE030601303.1:2077-34813 GCA_000404065.3 Pinus taeda | reverse complement strand
CACATGTAATAAAGAACAAAAGTGAATATGTTTGTTTAATTCAAGGTATTATAAAACATCAATGATTTCTCTTAGTGATCATACTTAGTAGAAGTGGTAAAAATATTTCCCTCTCACTCTCAACCATAAATAATATAGTTCAATATACACATAAAACAACATAATATTATATGCGTTTAGAGAAATAAACTAGTTAAAAGATGTAGAAACATGGCCGAAGATAGGATTCTTCATCTAGATCCTGAACCATGGGTGAGCATTAACATGGGACATACTGTAAAAAAAAAGGAATGCAAGACCCATCGATATGTGTGCTTTGCCTAGGAAAGGAAGAGCCAATGGAGCACTTTAACAATGCTTGCAATTTCAGCGATAACCCGTGGAAACAACACCATCAACTTTTGGAAATTAGAGGTAAAAACCATACCAAAACACGATCCTGAACCTTGCTTGGAGACTCTCGCCAGGATTTGTCATGTGGAATATATGGAAAGAACAAAACAGACTGATCCTCAAGGACGAAGGTAGAGCAAAAGTAGAAAAATGGAAACAGATAATCCAAAACATTAGAGAGACTATTCTTATAGAGAATTGGTTCAAGGAGGACTGGAAAACTAACCCGAAGGAAGCAAAGATAATGACCTGCCTGAACCTAAAAGCAAACATGTTGCATAAGCCTTCTAGGAAGCACCAAACCAACAAATAGGAGGATGTCAACCAATTCAGAAGACCACAAAAGGATTTCATCAAACTAAACTTCGATGGCACTGCTAAAGGGAATCTTAGTGAGGCAGGGATAGGAGGAGTATTCAAAGACGATAGGGGGAGGACACTTATAATCTACATGATGGACTATCCCAACACGAAAAGTAATGAAGTTGAGCTTCACTCCTTGAAAAAAGTGCTAGAAAGCGCAATAAGAGAGAAATATAAAAAATTACAAGTTTAAGGCAATTTTAAAATGGCGATTGAAATAGTAAAAAAGCTACAACAAAGAACTCACTGGGAGAGGATCATCCAAAGTTGGAGAAGTGCATGGCTACTCCAGGATATCGGCAAACTAACAAGACAAATAGACTACATCCTCCCAACACACATTCGAAGGAAAGGCAATGGGGCATTTGACAACCTACCAGATTGGGGAAGTAGCTAGGTAGGGAGAACTGTAGGCATAAATGAGGAAGAGCCACATCAGATGGAGGAGATGAAAAAATTAGTAAAAGTCCTAGAAAAGGACAAGGAAGGGGAGGGGATCCGCCGATCGTGGTGTAACACAAGGGAGGAAGAGGGACCCGGAGATGGGAGAGAGAAGGGAGAGGAAGCGGCCAAGTATGTGAAAGGACAGGTGAGGGAAATGGAGTGAGAGGATATGGGTGAATGAATGTGGTTGGGCAGGGCAGAGAAGGAACAACCCCCAAGAGAAGGATGGTGGAGACAAATAAGGAGGGCAAGGAGGATGGTAGTGGGGTGAGTAGGAGGGTGAGCAGAAGAATGCCAACACGTGGCAAGATGAGGGACGTGATCATACGATAAGAGTAGCTATCAGTAAGTGAGCGTTATGCAAGGAGGTGGAAGTCAGGATGGAGGTTCACCATTCCAAGGTGATGGCATAGGGATTAGAGCAGGGAATGATGACAGACAGGTGGCTGCAAAGGGAAAAGATAGAAGGGTGGGGGAATAATACATAAGGGAAAACAGGCCATAGACACATGGATGCAGAGGGAGGAGATAATAACTAGAGAAAGGAAAGGTGGCTAAAGAACAATGGTGCATTCTACAGATGGAACCAAAGCTAGTCCTGAAAGTTGGTATGTTAATCCTCTAGCCCCTAGCTTCATAAGGCATAGGATGAATTTTTGCATTAATCTAGGAAATTTTTTCAAGACAAGGTATGAGTTTGGTAGGGAGGTACTCAGGAATTTCTGGGACACTGGTTGGATGAAAAATATAGAATGGGCAATGAAAATCCTGGGAAGTAAGTTAGAAAGGGAGGGAATAGATTCCAGGAAGGGAAAGGTCTCCACCACAACAAATTCTTAGAAGGAAATGAGGAAGAGCAAGATCATAATGATCCCCATTGGAAACCCCAAGATAAGACCAGAAGGAAAAAAGGAAAAACCTCGAAGAGAAAATTGTACCCAGAAAAGAGGGAAACAGGGAAACATAAGATATATAGGGGTGGAAGAAAATAGGGTCAACATTCTGAGGGAAAACATATCCATGACCAAGACTCCCTACGATGCGAGAAATAGTAAACCAGCCTACCTTCAGGGTGAACTTAAGCAGACACCTCGGTCATGTTGTTTGAGCAACGTATGTTACAGCGAGGGAAAAACTTCAAGAATAGTAAGAATGGAACGAACCCAGAACTATGAGAGGAATGGGGAAATTCTAAAAGAAATTTTGCAGGGCATAAGTTCTGGCATTGAAAGGGATAACAAAATGGACACACGTAAAAGGGAAATTGATTTGTTTTATTATTATCGAATTGATAATCATAATGGTTATGTGATAGGTCTCACCTCACACCATTCCCGACACAGTGAACGAAAAGAAGCGGCCAACAGTAGGAACATAGACAACATGATGACTAGGGAGGGCAAGAGAGACAAAAAGATGGTAGAGGGAGTGAGTGGCTCAAACAAAGAGTAAAGAAAGAACGGGAGAAAGTCAGGAAACCTACATGGCAGGGAACCCACCAGACATCAGAGCCCAGATTGTTGGATGGCATAGAGAACTAAACGACAACATAAAGAACCAAGACATCCCCATGGAGGAGTGGGAGAGTATGGTTCTAGATCGAGGGAACTCTCAAGGATGGCACTCCCTCTTTAGATAGACAATAAAACAATATTGGGTCATGAAGAACATGGTGGCATGGTCCATGATTCTTAATCGAGAGCAAGCAGCTAGCAAAGGACTAGAGGTAAAGGAGGACGCCAAGGAAAAGGATCCTATTAGGACAGAACTCCTTAGGGAGATTGCAACAATCTAGATACAAACTTACAGAAGCAACTTGACTTTGGGAAGATTTGAGCAAACACTACAAGAGATGAAGAGGAGTGAGATGCTTAGCTCCAGTGCGAAAGCACCAGCCCCAGTAATATATGTAGATGAGGATTGAAGCATAGGTCCGGTACATTTTTTATAAAATTTTGATGAATAACTTTTACTTGTTTAATTTGAACAGTAGTATAGATAGTCAAGACAATGTTGCTAGATGGATACAGAAAGACCTTTTCAAATTTTGGATAGGGTTTAATGTAGGTAGGTGGCTATTTGGTATCCTCCTAGCAAGTAAGGCACCTGGAACAAATGGAAGTTCTAATTTTTGAATAGCTAATATTAATAGAGGAAGCACCAAAATATAAAAAAAACTATATATACATTATATAAAGCAATTGAAAGGAAAAACATTAAAGTTAAAACATTTTAAGCACTTCTCACTATTTTATGCTCAAGTAAGTTTTGATCCATTTTAAACATAAAAAAATGATGAAAATTACAATTTATATATATATAATATTATATATAATATATATATATATATATATATATATATATATATATAATATATATAGATATATGATCAAATTTGTCTAGGTGTAAAAATTTTATTCGAATTTTCCATTCTAAAAGAAGTTTTCACCTAACGAGATTTTATCCTTCTCGGCTCTTGCTAGATTGATGGATCTATATTGGTTGATCCTAGAGGCTCATTCTACAACCTAGCATGAGAGAGATGTGTAACTATGTCTCTCTTCAACTTTGAGTTGACATGTATCACTTTTAAAATTAAATGAATAAAGAAATAATAATAAAAACCATCATATATAATAATAATAATAATATTAATATAGGTGTCTGGTTTGTTTAACTAAAAATATTATAAAACGTCAATAATATCTCACCATACTGAAGAGAAGTGGTAAAAAATTTGACTCTCACTGTCAACCATAAATCAAAACATGACAGAAATGTGTAATGTATGTCTATGTTCAACATGGAGTTGACAGTGTCCTTATATATATATACTATATATATATATCATATTATATATATAATAAATATATATATATATATATTATATATAAATATATAATATATATATATATGTATGTATGTATGTATGTATTAATTAGATAAAAATAAAAAGCGGGAGATATAACAAAAAATAAAAATGAATATATGTGTTTGGTATTTTTAGTTAAAAGTATTAGAAAATGTCAATAATTTCTCTAAGTGACCCTAATAAGGAGAAGCAGTAAAAATATTTTCCTCTCAGGCTCAACCATATAAAACAACATAATCTTATATCAACTTTATAGAGAAATAAAGTAGTTAAAATTTTTAAAAGAAGTATATATACATTATATAAAACAATTGAAAAATTTTACTTTTTGACAGTTAAAACATTTTAAGAAATCTCTTTATTTTATGTCCAAGTAAGTTTTGATTCATTTTATACATTGAAAAATGTAACATAAAGAATGAAAAATTACAAGTGGTATATATATATATATAAATATAGATATATAAAATTTATGGTTGGACTAAAGCCAAATTTTCTCTAGCAAATGAAATAACATTTTCGAATTGAAAATTTATGGGATTATGTACAGAGAGCTATTTGAGAAATAGTGGAGTATTTTCCTTTTGAGGGTTCTTATCTTCTACCTGGAATGTCTCGCTATAAACTTATGCTGCAATAATTTCTTCTTCTAACTAGATTCTCGAGGCTCACCTTTAAATCTACTACTACTTCCATAATTTTCTCTAACTTCATATTTACATATTTTAACTCATTGAAATGCTTAGAAGATTTTTGACTCAAATCATCTAAAGTAGAATGGAGTCCCTACACATGGAACTGTACTTTCAATGCTTCTTGTGGCAGGTCATCTAAGTTTCATGCTACACATGTTAGTTGATAATTATTGTATTTCTAGAGCCTTATAATCTCTTGGGGCTTACCATATATCACTTTCTTATAATGTAGAAAATCTACATCAGCTACAAAATTCCCATCTTTGATTTTTTATACAAAATTGCCAGGAGGAAGTCTCCTTTCTACGAGTAGAAGCTTTTCTACATCTCCTGCTGCTTTTTCTCTAGGCAGTGTGTATCTCATGAACCTAATATCTCTCAGAGAGGCAATCTGCAAACATTCGTGACATTTTGTATGTTGTCCCAAATGTTCCTCTTTCAGGATGCACTAAGGTCATTGAAAGACTTGAATTTTTTACCAAAACTTAGACTTCTAGAGGCAATACATAATTTACATTGAGAGGATTATTCATACATGTGTTTTTCGAGATGCCTACTAAGGTTTGAAGTATCATGGCTTCTGAGAGAGTGACTTATTACATGGATTTTTTGTAATGTAGTTTCATTCCTTAGGCTAATGACTAGTCCTCTACTTGACTCAAAAATAGATAATGTTTTAGGTTTTGGAGTCAGAAAATACCTTTGAGACGATGGATGGTATTCTACAGTCCACTCATCTAGGATTGTTAATTGAGAAAAACTTATTGTGATAAGAGTGACATTACTAGGTCCAACCACTACTCCTTCTATTGTGGCTCTCTATGTAGGCTAAGGATTGAGTGATGGTAGAGTTGTTGAGACAAATAGTTAAACAAATAGTGGAATGTAACTGGGCAATATCACATTTCTCAGTGACATTAAAGCAAAAGAATTGGATGTAAGCTTGAAGTAGTTCATTAATATGGGGATCAGTTAACGAAGTAGTTCATTAATATGATAAAATTCGTAGAGGTGTAAACATTTTATTCAAATTTTTCACTATAAAAGAAGTTTTCACCTCAAAATATATGATCCTTCTCAGATCTTGGTATATTCGTGGTAAAGATGGATCTATACTGGTATACATATTTCTTAACATTCAAATCCACTCATACATATCCCATATCTCTTAATTGACCAAATGAGATTAATACTTACTTCACAGATAACCATTTCATATTTGAATCTAACACATGCAAATGATCCAGGAAGGTGTTGTCTAATTATTATGAGTTTTGGAGTTTTTGGTTAGAAGCTAGTAAAAATAGTTTTGTTAAATTGTGATATTTTGTTGTTTAAAATCCAAATTTGACTACACATATTTAGTTCAAACTTTAAAAATCACTAGGGTATTTGGATTGTGGAAAGTTAATAACAAAAACTTGTCATTCCAACCAATCATTGGGTCAAATTATACCAAAAAATGTGCTAAGAAAATATTAAAAAATATGGAGTTGAAACACTAAAAATCCCTAGGCGCTTTGTATTGTTGAAAGTTAATAATTCAAAATTGTCATTCCAATGAATCTTTGGGTCAAATTATACCAAAAAATGTGCCAAGAAAATATTCAAAAATTATAGAATTGTCTAATTATTACAGGTTTTGAAGTTGGTGGCTAGAATCCAATGAAAATATTTTTGATTAAATTGTGATATATATAACATCAAAATTCTTTATGGAATTTAAAATATGCATTCATAAACATAAAAAACAATAAGGGCCCTTGTGATCCAAATTCATAGAAAATTTTATTGAAATATGACATGAAAATATGTTGAGAAAAGCTTCAAATCATATGACATCTACACTACCACATCCAAAAAGACATTGTCAAATTAATATATGTTTTGGTGTTTTTTTTGCTGGAATCCAATGAAAATATTTTTGGTTAAATTGTATATATATAACAAGTCAAGGAATTGTTTATGGAATTTTAATGAAGTAAATTATATATATATATATATTATATAAATTGTAAGGAATTTTATGAAATTATCAAAATCTTTTAAATTTATAATATCAACAGTCAGGAATTTTTTATGGAAATTTATAGAAAATTTTATAAACATTTGAGAATCTTCCTTGTTTCTAATATGTAAACTATAAAATGCTTGCTCTTGTTCTTATAACAATAGTTAAATTTGTAAAGATTTTATATAGTATATAAAAAATTTAGTTATTTTCAAGCTAACATAATTTTATGACTAACAATTCTTTGGAAAAATGCAAATTAGTGAATTTTTGTTTTTTGAAAACCATGATAAATTAGCCCACTTATGACTATTAGCCCCTAAATTTTCCTTCCAAGAAGTGCAGAAATGTAGGGACCCTGATACTATGGAGAGTTAATAACTCAAACTATCATTTTAACAATTGTGTTTTTTTTATGTGAACATGTGATCACTAGTTGTTAGGTCCATGAAATATTTGTATTTGTCTTGGGTAAACAATAGAGCCTCACCCTAAGGGTGTTGAGAGAATTGAACCCATGCCCTCTCAATAGAAAATACACTTTAGGCATTGGAACTAGACTAATTAAGCTCACCCTCAAAATTAACAATAATTTATTATATATAAATTATATTCAATAGAAATACTATTAATAAATTTAAAGTATTATATATCAATAATAAATTATTAATTCCCATGAAATATATTTATTTAAAATAATTTAGTGTGATAAAATTCAACGCTTATGTCGATATTTTTAGTTAAGTGTGATGCCAAATAATTTGGGTAAATTTAAAATATTTAAAAGAATAAATTTAACGATTTTTTTCATATATTTATTATAGAAATATATATATATATATATATATATATATATATATATATATATATTATAAAATGTGGAATTTTTTTATGTGAGATATCAATTAATGAATCAAATTTTGAGTGCAATTTTTCATATTAAAAAAATTAGGTGTTAACTAATTTGATCGTTCCCTATATGTTGCTTTTTCATTTTTGTTTTTTCAATATTTTTGATTTTATTTAATTTAATAACTAGATTTTAAATATAATTTTTGATATTTAAAAGAAATACATATTAACAAACTTGGTCATATTTGTTTCATACATTTTATTTAAAATAAATTTAACTTAAATTTTTCATTTTTAAAATTTGTTTTGTGTTATAAAATGAGTCATTTTCATTTATAAGTTATTATCTTATAATTTAGTATGGTTTAATTATTTTTTATATTTTGAAAATTTTATTTAAGATGATAAGTTAGTCACACATCTAAATTATTAGGTACCCATTTTTTTTTTTAATTCGTATAACTTAAATATAATATAAATAATTTTGTTCATATAAAATTCAAACACATTATATAGTGTAGACGTTTCTGGGTTGAAATATGATACCAGACCAAAATTTTAAGTTCACTCTTCTCGCGAGGCTTCAAACAAAAAGTTGCTATTCCACTTTTCGTTAGAATTTTCTGTTGGTGCCTATCTCGTTTTTAGGAATTCAAATCACTCAACGCCTTCTTCACTCCTAGGTACAAAACAACATAAATCTAGATGGTGTTGACAAAACAACATTCCATATGGTTTGCATTTCATAGGGAACTATCCTAATTTAATAGATACTAAATATAATATGGCATAAATAAAATAATTTTAATAATATATTTCCAGTCATTAAAACTAAAATTCAATACAATGATTTTAATAATATATTTCTAGTAATTAAAATTAAAAGAATTTTATTTTAATGCTATTATTTTTAATTAATTATAAAAATTGGTTATACTATTAAAAGATATATACATTTTAATATATAAAAGAAATTATTGATCATGGGATTCAGATTTACTTTTCTATGAATATTTTAATATTATGATTTACTTATTTTAGGGACCAATATTATAATTTAGTTATACCAATGTCAAAAAAAAAAATACATCGCTAAAACTTAGAAGACCTAAAAAAAAGCATTTCTGCCCGATTTGATTTCAATTAAAATTGATCATAAAAATGGAAAAAGAAAAAAACGTCTTTTTGTTGGTCGTTAAAGCCCATGAATCTTGCCTGTTAATGCGGTTAGAGATGTGCCCTATGTCATTTCATGCCCTGTCATTTCTCCATCCTAGACTATATAATTGTCACGTCACTACTCGTCGTTTCACCTCTCATTTCTATTTGTTTGCAAATCTCGGTTAACTCTAAAGTTGCGAGAAACAAAAAATCTGCGAAAGCAAATTTAGGGAATCAATTAATGATGACAATGACATGGAGGGTTGTATTTCTTGTCACATTTACGTATTTTCTCTGTTCGTGTTGTAGGTAAAATTCTCATTGTCAAATTGAATGGTTCCTAATGGTTGTCTCAAATATGTAGAGTAATAATGTTATTATGTTTTCTTAACTAATTTTCACTGAACAAATTAATGGAATCTGAATAGAGTCACCTATGCCTTATAAAATAGTAAGGGTGGTGAACAACTACGCATTTCCAGTGTGGCCTGCAACTGTGGGGTCAACTAAAGTTCCTCCTTAGATGATGATGAAAGTGGGAGTAGGAGAGTCATATTCATGGAAGGTAGATCCATTTTGGTCAGGATCTGTTTGGGGCAGGACTGGTTATGTCTTCAATTCACAAGGGATCGGAACCTATGATTCTGGCGATTGTGGAGGAAAGATGCATTCTAGAGGCGAGATTCAAAGTATAACGGAAATCACAAAAGCAGGCTTCGAACTTCTGGGTATAATAGAGAAGCCTGACATTTTTTGAGTTACATTCGAGAAGGGCTACAATCTTCCAATGTCATTGGTTGCAAGCTATGTTGCCACTAATATTAGTAAACGCCACCCCTGCCAGTCCATGGAGTGCAGAGCCATCACGGATCTGTTGTGCCCTAAAGATTTGCAAATGAAGAAGAATGGGAGCATGATTAGTCTCCACCATCCAAGAAATAGGCTTTCAATCCAAAGGTCTTGATTTCAACTAGATAGTTCATGGTAACTGGTCAGATATATATAGAGTACAAAGTGTAGACTAAATAGTTTTTTTATTGGAATCTAGCTATATAATTTAAACAAAAAATGTATTTTTTTTGTTGTTTAAAATAAATTTTTGAGTGTATAAATAGTTTCAACATAACATTCAACACACGAGCAAAGTAACGGTGCTCGTGACAAAGCTTATATTTTAATGGAATATGTTTCTAGTCCAAAACATGTCAATGGCTCCAATCTCCTTTAGTCACATTGATCTCAAAGGGCAATCCTTTTCTAACACGGGCATCTACACATGGTTAATGGGTGAATGCATGAAGATGGTTTACACTTTTGGGCCAAATGTGGTGATGAAATTTCAAATTTTACTCTTTTATCGAATTCAAGCCCTCAAAATTCATTCAGGTGTTGTCAAGTTTTATTAGGAGCAAATACACAATCATGGAATGGCCAACACCAACCAATGCTCATGAAATACAATGTTTCATGGGCATGTTCTTGTACTATAGTAGATTTGTCTAAGCATTTTTTAATATAGAAAACCATATTACCAAGCTCCAAGGAAAGAACAAGAAGCTCATTTGGACTGAAAAATGTGAAGAATTGTTCCAAAGGTTAAAGATATTATTAACAAGAAGGCCAATTTTCAAAGAACCATATGGAGAAAGAAATTTTGGTTTGCACTCATGCCTCCAAGGGGGGTTGGGCTGCATATTGATAGCCAACATTACATGGTTGTTTTGTGAGGGAAACCTAATTATCACCCTTTTGTAATGGATATTGGTATTTAAAGTTTCCTTTAATTTAATTTTAATTTAGACAGATGTGTGGCTCTAAATTTAAATCATTTTTTTTTAATATATACATTTTTTTAATATACACACTAGCATAGATCTATCTTAAGCACATATTTATCTAGAGTTGAGAATAAATCCATATTAAGCATATATCTATCAATAATTTATAGGAATAAAAAAAAGATTTACATATCAACAAACTTAATCTTTTTTAGAATTTGATAAATTTTGATTAAAGTGAATCGATATTTTTTAGAGTTTGATAAATTTTTATGGCAATCATTGAACCTTTTCCTGTTAGATAATATTTGTCTTATCTACAATACATCTTTTGTCCTCATATATTTCGGGTGACTATCTGATTTCAAGGAATATACTTCACTATGTGATCAACAATTTACCTCAACATCTTCAGAAATAAATTAATAGTGGAAGAATATGTCAAGGACATCATAATTCTGAGTTTAGACATCTTCAGAAATCTTCAAATGATGGTCAACAAGATTCAAGCCTCTGGCCTCTCTCTTCTGGTTAGCATCTGAGCCACTTTAGTTGTCTCATCGTTGTCTAGGCCTTAGCATGAGTGCGACGAGGGACGAGATATCCTAGATCTGTGACTGCGACTAGAATAGAAACCCTAATTTCTATATGGGTTTCATATTTAAAGTCATGTTGTATATAAATACTATCAGGTGCACTTAAATCATACTTTAGCATCATAGAATACAAATAGTGATAAGGGTAAGAATCTTGAGAAGTGATCCTACCTCTACCTGGGGGTCTGCATCATTCATCTTCATTCATGTAGTTAACCTGTCTCGACTTGAGTATTTCCTTTGGGTATATGTCCTTGGAATAGTTTCAAAATATGCTTTTTTGGTCTTGTTAGAACTTGAAAGTCTTAATCTCCTAAATCTCACAAGCGATTCAAGGTGAGGAACTTGATTAGATTTTCTACCTTCAATAAATTCGCTAATTGTTTTTTTCTCTTCTTATCTCAACTTAATTTTAATCGGTGTTGTCCATCAATGTCTTTGATGAGAAGTAGCTTAGCGAAAAAGTAGAGGCAAAAAAATAAATAGAAATCAAGAAGGTAAGATAAATCAATGTGTTAGCTCATAAAGGTAAAGGTGTTTTTCAGATGAGTACCTTTGGTTAGTACATGTTTTGATGTATCAAGAATCTAGCCATCTCATTTGATTGTGCTAGCGAGCTTTTCTTTAATCAACATGATGTGATGCATGATCTATACTTGCATCTGGCAAGCTGGGATATTGCCATTGATAAGAGGCTTTTCATGCCTGCCAATGAGGATGTTATTCACACAAAATGGTTGGCACTAAAGCATACATCTAAGGTTCAATTTGTTTCAATTCATACAGGTCATCCCTGAAGGTTATTCTCTTTTCCTTGCATAAGCATTGAATAATTATTTGTTCAATTTACTAAATTTTCAAATTTAATAGGGAAGCATTTTTATTAGCATAACATCTCAACTTTTTAGCTTTTACATTTCTAGGACATTACTATAGGTTCAATGGAAGAACAAGGTTGGTCTCAAATATATTTTTTTGAGGTGAAAGCTCTTTCTTTGTTCTTTGATGCAAGTCAATACTATATTCAAACATTTTTACATACAATACCAAAACTTCAGGTTCTTATGATGTACAATTACAATTCAAAGAATGTAGTACTTGAAGGCCTATTCGTATTTTCACCACCTTAAGTCTGTATTCCTTGAGAAGTTGATACTACCTCCTCTTTACGAGTACTGTAGATCCTAGAAGAACTTGGAAAAATTGTTTGTATGCCTTTGTGAGGGCTTGGGAAATATGACTCTATTTGACAAGGGGAAAGTCCAAGAGTTTACTAAGTTTTTAGAATGACGTAGCATAGATAAGCACACATTCGAATTTCAATTATGTCTGAATGGCATCTCTAAATATCATATGAAAATAACCAAATGTTGAACATAAAGAATCCAAAGTGAATACAAATTGAAGATACCGTTTAGGCTCATTAAAAAATCAAGGATCCATTTTTCACTATATCAATTGACCATGATTTTTTATTTTAACAAATTTGAAGTTAGCTGCACAAGCATTTTCTAATAGTTGTACACAGACGCAACTCCTTGACACACTAGGAAAGATCATTTCTTTCATTTATTTTTAAACTCTTTCATTTAAAACTTTTACATATATAGCCATTTGATAGAACACTTGCTAAAGCTAAGAAAAAAGTTTTTTCTATATACAATGAAGAATGTGTAAAAAATGAAGCATGCCCAATAGGACGAATTTGTTAGAAATTAATTAATGAAGCAAACAAATACACAGAATATTGTGGAAAAACAAATACAAAAATGCATAGGACAAGAGAGACACAAATATACGTGGTTCACCCAATGTGGACTACATCCACGAAGAAACAGCCAATCCTTCCTTTTATATTATACAGCAAAATAAAGACATAAAATATACAATAGATCCATTATATTTTCCTCTTCACTCTCACACAGTCTACTCTCTCTTTCTTGCTCATAATAATAATACATATCTGCAACAAAATTTCCTCATAAGTTTTACCATCAGATCATCTGCCTAATGAATGACCCATATTGACTACGAATTTATATTATCTTAGATTCACCCCTTAGACCCCCCACGCAACAATAGTGGGGAGGAAAGCCTCCCCACACCCCCTCCTGTTACTGGAAATAGTGTCCACTTAGATGCCACTATTCCCACTAAGACTGGCAGCTATCTAAGAAACAAACAAGTAAAGTCTACTTCCATTTTCCTTTATGAAAATAGACAAGAGGGGAACCAAGGAGACCAACCTTAGTCTTGTGCTTGATTTCCTCTCCTTCGTGATAGAGCTTTGCCGCTTCTTCTTCGTCTGCCCAGCTTCAAAGAGCACCTATGGAATCACAGCAACATACTACTATCGAAGAACAAAGATTTATATTCATAAATAACACAGGACCAGATGTGTGTTAACCATACAAATGCATATATAATTAAACATACAAGAACATGGAGGAAAATTTGAATAGCTTTATTAAGATGAAAAGTAGCAAGAGGATTACAACCATATGTTTTGACCCAACATCATCCTCCAGCTAGAAAGCCCTTCTTCACCTCAAGTACAGCTTATATCACCCAACACTATGAATGTACACTAGAAAACCAACAACACTTCTATATAAGATACAAAATTCCACCCTCTGGATCTCTATGATGAGGGATCCATATATAGATGACTATAGGGAGGTCAGTCATCTTTTGGGGTCTTGATTAGTGTCCTCTATCTGATAGTTCCTGCTTCCACTTGGAGAATGGTGATCGCTTACTCATCCCTGGTTGAAAACAGAGAGGAAAGTGTCAGAGAGGAAGCTTCTGGAAGATTCATGATCTTCCACCTCGCATTTTGTCCCTGCCATTTGTCCATTCCCGAACATCGCACCCTACAAAGGAGCCATTCAGTATGCATCACACCCTATACACTAGGAAGGTGATATGCATCGTACCCTCTATACTGGGTTTTTAGTATGGTCCAATTTTGACCATTTATGAGCAGTTTTTAGTGGAGAACTTCTGGGAGATGATGTAATCAATTAACCTTGTTCCTTTAGGCAGTGAAGCAACACTTTTAGGGACTTAGGAGCCCTTAGTTTATGGACATTTATGATTGGGGTTGAAGTTCCCAAAAACGTCTATAACAGTTGCCCCATAAAGCATGAGGTTGTTAATCTTTTTGATGTCGGGTGAAATGCTTTACTATGAGGATCCGAAGTTTTTTCGAGCTGGGAGGCTACCTGTAATAAGATACAATACAATACATTATTTTGACAGCCATTTTTCATGATCTAGCTTAGGCAGGCATTCCCATGCTCAGCTTTATAAATTCATTTTCATGTGCATAGGACAGATAATCGTCTGTGTGGCAGACTGATGATTTGGACTCATCATCCTTTGATTTGGATGATCATCTGTTCGGCAATGATGTACACTTGATGTCTTTATATTCCTGAATATATCGCAGCCCAGATGGATGAAACTAGATCCGGGGTCTTCAGAACTCATTCAGGCTTCACTCAGAGTACAATTCAATCCATGTGAAAAATGTTCTGGAGTCGAACATGCAAAGACATCGCCTGATTACTAGCCAATGATGTAAGCTGTTAACAAGCATGAGAGGAATCACCAATAATGACAATGACCCTCAAGGTACTATAGTAAAATTAACGTGGTGTGAAAAAGGACTTGGTGTTGAACACCATGTAAAACCTCTTGGTCAAAGGCCATTGATGTAAACCTGTCACGGAAAGTGAGAAACTTGCCATTGAGGCAAGCAAGCTTCAAAGTACTGAAAGGGTTGTTCCTAAGTCAACTTCTTGGATAATGAGCTGATGTCGACAAGAAGTGACCTGTCGCAGGAGGGACTTAATGAATCCCACATCAATGACATGGAACGAAGAAAATGATTTTGAAGGTGAAAATAATCTGACGATACAGGGTTCAGGGTGGTGGTCATGAAGGAATGGAGCATGATTGTATTGCAGTGGGTGAGACACAGGCGAATTGTCTGAATGACTTTTCTTGAACATACCGGCGACACTGATGATGGATTGGTAGCGTTAACCCCAAATATGGATGGTGTGATGGACCAATGGTGATGACCAGTGAATGGAACAACATAACTTGGCATGGATGCGGAAGGAAAGTGTCATGTTCAAGAGAGACTTACTACCAATAAATCTTTTTCAAGTTTTCTTCCCAATTTTCCCAAGTCATTGCTGACCAGTACCTCTTTATTTTTGTCAAGCTTGAGGAGGATAACATATGCTTGTTCTATAATCTGCCCTTCGGGTGAACCTGTCGCTATATTTTAGCGAGCCTAGCGATACTCAAATTTGTTCTCGTCCATTTGGGCAAGTTTGTCGCTATTCGGTTTTAACGATTTTAATGACAAAGATAACTCGGTCCCTTTCAATTTTAGAGAGTCTGAAAGGAACTGAAAGGAGACTCCAATGGTTCTTTTTTGTCATGTAATCCCTTAGGCCTGAAAAAGAGTAAAATAATACAAAAGGGATGAATTTTCGATAGTTTTAATGAGCCGAACAAGACAAGCACTCGATCTTTTTGTGTAAAAATCCCGCTAGTCCAAAAAGATTAAAATCTAGAGGAGGGATAACACTTCCGATGACTTTTAACGAGCCGGAGAGGCCAATCGCTCGGAAATTTTTTCATATTTTACGAGTCAATTGAAAAGAGCTTAAAGGAGACTTGTTTTAGAGGAGCGAGTGATGGTTTCAGGTAGCAGCTGATTCCAGGTAAGGTTTGGAATTCTCCAATCACGGCAGTGTCACAAGGATGGCTAATAGAATCACTCGTCGTAGGTGTTCCTCGAAGGGGTAAACAATCATATGGGGGTGAATGATCGGCTAAAAACATAGTGGAGGTGATGACGAGAACATGACCAAGGCTCAAAAGCTGGCGATAAGGCATTCACAATGGTTATTTACTGGTTCATTTTTTAATGAGCTTAAACGCTGGGGGACACATTTTCTCATGACTTATGTTTATTTTTTAATGAGCATGAACTATGCGGTAAAATTTCTCATGGGGGGTTTATTTTTTAACGAGCCTGAACCCTGCGGTAACACTGCTCACCAGTCATATGATAAGGATGTCTTATTCAAGATGCTATTTTGAAGGGGCTTACATCTTTTAAAGCTTTGCCCCAAATACTTTATTTATGCAAGCTATGAAATGACTAGCCTTACAGGTTTAAAGAGTTAGAGGTCCTACAAATTTAAAAAATAAATAGTTGCTCTTCGTTTGATTGTGGAAAGTTTTTCATGCCCCCAGGGGAGTGATGCAAACGCATGCCACTCAGCATAACCTTAACGAAGGTATATTATTCCAGCCTAATCCCATTCCTGTGAGGACGGGTGTGTCAGAATAGTCATATATCCCCCACGAAAACCCACCCTATACCCAAGGCTTTCCTGTCGAAACAGACCAGGGTGCATGCCCCCTAGGTTTCAGTCACATCCTCCTGAATCACTCGAGCTCATCAGGTGGACGGATTGGAGATCAATGAGACATTCCATGCGTGAAGAGACCATTTAGGGATGGCATTTGACTATTCGTGATGTGTGAACCAGGGAACGACATTTGGTCTACGAGCTTGACCATTCTACATTCGTGCGGAAAACACATTACTCTAAAGAGTGAGGAGACGATGGCTCCCATGCAATAAATATAGTCGCGTCCAAGGAGTAGATTATAATCCAAGGGTCCTTGAACTACCATTACATTCATGTGAACATTTTTCCTTCTTAAAGTAATGGGCACATATGGAAGGATCCCTAAAGGTCGACTAGTTCCTTTGTCGAAGCCTGTTAGATTTCTCATTTCAGGAAAAAGTGATGGCGAACCAAGCGCTTTCCAAGCAGTTGAGGAAAGGGTACTCACAGAAGTCCCTTCATCGATGATGGTACCAGCCATGACCATTCTGTAAGCTTGCACAATGATTCTGAATGGTACACTAGCTGGTAAACGGGGTCTGCCTAGTAGATTCCAATCGAAGGAAACGACTAGGTTGCTTGGTGGCGGGACTGAATAGATGGCCGGATATGACTCTGATGAACTTCCTTCCTATGGTAAAGGAACGGGAGGACTGCCCCCAAGTTCATCGGAGTCTGTTTTGATGAAAATAATTTGAACGGTATTGTTCTCTTTCTCTTCAGTGACGGTATTATTCGAAGATGAACACTCTGAAGGCAAGACCGGGTCAACTGTCATCTCGACCTTTTGACTTTCATCTGGTATGGATTCAAAGGGTTAATTTTCAATGATAGACACTTTGGTTGACCACAATGATGGGCCAACTAGATTTTCAACCAGTGGAGGACTTGGCAAGAGTCTTTTATGTCCAGGAGGAAGCCGTAGTGATGAAGCAGGAAGGTCATCCAAAAATTTTTTAGCCTCGTCAAGGAAGGCACAACGGTGTACGGCGTGATTGCCTTCACACAATTTACAAGGAAATCTGGGATTCCTTTTCTGTCCAAGTGCTTCACTTTCACTGGTTGGTGGTGTGCATTCAACATGATCATCAGAGGCTAATGGCACCGGATTGTGCAAACAAGGAGACTAGTCCCTTAAGATCTGAGGGATGCAGGGAAAATCTCCGTGATAGTGGTCTCCATTGCAAATGACACAAGGAGATTTAGGTTTCGACAATGTGGTGTGAGGATTTTTGCTAGATGACAGTTGGTTGACCCCTTTTGGTTTTGGTTCCTTTTTCGTCTTTTCCTTTTTCTCTTTCTGCTTCTTCTTCTTCTCAGTTACTTGATTTTTAGCTTTATCAGCTTTATCAAGAGAATAGGAAGGAGGAGAGGGAGAATGAGACAAAGTGGAAGGTTGGGAGGCAACTCTAGTGCCATCTAGTTTCTAACTTGACAGTTCAGGAATTACGGGATTCTGAATGAAAAAGGTAGAGAAGAGCTAGATAAGAAAACCAATTATCAACCTTGGCAGTGACAAAGTGGCCATATGGGGTGCACCAACATCTCCCCAAGAGGAGAAGGGACTAGGATTTCCTCCAAGGGGAAATCCTTGGTTGGTAGACTCCATTTTCTCAACCTAAAGACCAATGAGGGAATTTTTGATGTTATTCCGATTAAAATAAATTTTAAACACTTTGACACAACTTGTTTTTTCAATTCTAAAGAGTCGAGAAAAAACAAAAGATGACTCTAGTCGCCTTCGATTTTTATTGAGCCTGAAGTGACAAGTGCTTAGAGGACCTTTTCCTTTAAGGAGTCCGAAAAGGGGCAAAATGGACTTCTCTGGAGATCTAGGCACAGGGGATTACCAAACCAATCGCAAAACTGCAGAATACTTTTTACAGTACGACAATCAGTCTTCCCGAATTCTTTGTTCAGTGCATTGCAATTGATAGGGCGGCAGACATGGCTTCCTAAGGATAAAGGATGCAGCCTATTGTGGTCTCCCAAAATATACTCGACGGTATGTGGGAGCATAAGTCCATACTGGCACTTGTCATCTTAGAGTGGAGGAAGCACCCAACCAACAATGAAAACAACAGTTACCAGGTTTTACGATGCTGAAATACGTCTCTAGCCTAGACCTCTAGATGTTGTGCGTTAGGTTCCAAAGCGTTGTTAGATTCATTAAATTTATTTTAAGTTGATCTTGCTTAAAAATTTGGCTTTCAGGATCACTGTGTGATGTGTATACAATTCCTAAAATGCATTCTAAGATGATAAAAAAACATTTAATCTTCTTTTGACAATGAAAATCCTAGATACTAAGGAAATAAAGTTAAGAATCTTTCTGCAAAGAGCACAGAACACACATTAAATGCACTGTCCTAAATCAAACCAAGCAGTGAAAATGCAAATGCACATGCATGTATTTGTTTTCAGCCTTCTTAATGTATGAATGATGATAAGAAAGCTATGTGCAAATCTAAATTACTTTCAAAGTGACAATACTCAACGAATTTCTTTTCAAAATGAAGTGAAGGTAAGAGAGACACTTTGCGATTTCGAAATGAAAATTGCTTTTCGACACTTTAAAAAACTACTAATTCAAATCATATGAAATAGTAACTATATAATCGACTACCAAGAACAATGGGATTGTCTTCTAAAACTAAAAACAACAGCTACGACGCTTTCAGATCAAGAAACGACAGTTCGAATATGCTACTTATTTGCAAAAGAGAACTGAAAATGGCGCACAATACATAAAAACACTTACAGTTCTTTGCACTAAGGGGACGAAATAATGTAGGAGAAGGGGTTTTTCACAGAAATACACTGACCACAGGCCGCAAAACTCCTGAATAGGACTGAAAATAGTGAGAGAAAACCATAGTCTGAAGGTAAAGCTAACCTTCCTTGATCATCGCACCTGTCACACTGTGAATTCAATATGCAGCGCACCTACTCCACTAGGGAAGTGCGATGCATACAGAATGCCTTGAATGCAAGGTGCGATGGTACCATTGCGAGACTTTAAACAAGTTTTTACTCACAATTTACAATTTAGTTCAGGGATTTAAGCTGAGTAAGTGATGTTCAGTTTATGTAAAACATAGGGGTGATCTAAGGAGGTTACTAGAGCCACCACTTAGGGCAATTAGACTACTTGCAGATCGATTGTTTAATTCATAGAAAAAACTTGGAGATAGACTCAAAAAACATTGATCTACTTTGCATTTGTATGACAAATTCATTTTGAAGGCTAGCTGGCTTGGCTTCAGGCTCCGTCTATAAGTTTATAAAATAAACAAAGATAGGCTAAATAACAATCTAGTCGCTTCCCAGTGGAGTCGCCATTTTGTTATCGAAAATAGTGTCCACTCGGATGCTGCTATTCCCACTAAGACTGGTAGCTATCTTAGAAACAAACAAGTAAAGTCTACTTTCGTTTTCCTTTATGAAAATAGACAAGAGGGGAACAAAGGAGACCAACCTTAGTCTTGTGCTTGATTTCCTCTCCTTCCTGATGGAGCTTTTCCGCTTCTTCTTCATTTGCCCAGCTTCAAAGAGCACCTGTGGAATCACAGTAACATACTACTACTGAAGAACAAATATCTATATTCATAAATAACACAAGACCAAATGTGTGTTAACCATAAAAATGCATATATAAGTAAACATACAAGAACATGGAGCAAAACTTGAATAGCTTTATTAAGATGAAAAGTAGCATGTGTGGAATACATTTTTCATACTTCATTGTGCAAAGAAATCATGGGACGAGACATAAATATGAGAAAAATGAAAACCCACTTTAAGTAGTTGTAGAAACAAGGAGATACACATTATTTATGACTAAAATATTAGCAACAATATCATAAAATTCCAATGTTTTCTTTGGTATTATTGTGATAAAAAAATATGCATTGTTTAATACTAAAACATTAGCCATAAAGTCCTTTAGCGCAAAGTGCAACTATGCACACATTGAAATCTTCCTCTAGGCAATGGACTTCATCCCCACTTCTGCATATATGCCTAATTTCAAATATATTTGGAAATGCGAACACACACATTATTTACAATTAAAATATTATCAGTAATATGTTCTCATCATCATATTTCCTCAATAACAATTGTTTCTTGTTCATATAGAACATCAGATCAAATATCATTTCAAATCATATGTAATCATATGAATCATAAAAGGATACCATAATCATCCTCCCTCTCATGGAGGGGCCAACTGTAAGTCTAATATTGTTTTGAATATTGTATTGTCTCAAGATATGCGAGTACCTTGGTCCCAACCATAGATATGGAGCTTACCTCCAATTGGATCATCACAATGTATTCATGGTATCCTTGTCATATTGAGATCATGCTCAAACAACTCTTCTAAGGAGCTTTTATATCTTGCCTCATAGCTAGCTATTTTAGCAACATCATGATAAACCTTGGTCATGCTATTGACCTCTCATCTAATATATCATGGTAGATCTCATGCTAAAGTAGCATTCGAATGTCCATATCAACAATAATCTCAAGTATTAGCAATACATCTTTGTAGGTATATATCATAGGAGAAATATCACATTCTCAAAATATAACACCTTATGCAGATATTCCAAAGCATGCTCGATGGTTACTCTATGTGAGTGAAGAAACACTCATGAATTCATTATGCACATCATACATCTACAAATGGAAGTTCAAAACAGAACATCAATGCTCCAACTTTCAGATTCCATGTCAAGTTCAGCAACATATTGAACTTCAAATAAGTGTATCCAAGGATTTTTTTTTTTTTCATGACATTTTCCAATAACTTTGAAATATGGAATTTCTCTTCAAATTCTAGAAATTGATTCATCATGCCATGATACATTATTTTGGCCTTCACAATCCTTCTCCCTCTAATTATATCATCATAGGTTCATCTCCTCTAACAAGTAGATCATGAGGATATAAAACCAAAACCATAATCAATATCAAAGCCATACTTTGGAACTCATCATTGTAACTTCATCATATAACTCTCAAATCTAAAAATATATGGATTGCAATGCTCTAATGATAATGCCAACATTATCATCCTTACATAACTCAATGTTGTACCATCAACAACAAAGTCAACTCATTAGAGTTTAGAACCCATATGATGACCATTATCAAAGTATTATTACTTTCAACCAGGAGGTAGGTGTATCTCATATGAAATCATGACTTCATCATGCCAATAAGTCATGCATTATCAATCTAAACTTTATCAAGTCATTCTCATAAGCATAATATAACTCATCCTATCACTAGGTGTAAATGCATATGTCAAGGCTGAGTCATGCAGCTTCCAGTTTTTGTGCGAAATCGTAACTCTCATTATTTCAACTATTGTGCTAAGAATGAGGAGGCCAATGAGTCATCGTGCCCACATATTATCGATATTAGGGAAAATCAAAAATCATCAAATCATATCACTAGACATCATGTCATGTCCAAATGTTATTGAAGAGAGATATATAGTCAAAGAACCTCTCAATATTGAACTCAAAGTTATTGTCAAACATCATGAAGAAACACTTTTCATATATACCAGTAAGGCCAAATCATGCCAACCCTTCTATCTAAGATATAGTGACATATCCATCTATATGTCCTAGTCACTTGCAAACAAAAATTTTTTCTGCATGTTCATGTTATGGCAATCATTGAACTTTTTCATGTTAGATAATATTTGTCTTATCTAAAATACATCTTTGGTCCTCATATATTTCAGGTGACTATCTGATTTCAAGGAAAATACTTCATTATATGATCAACAATTTAACTCAACAGCATCAGAAATAAATTAATAGTGGAAGAATATGTCAAGGACATCATAATTCAGGGTTTAGACATCTTTAGAAATCTTCAAATGATGGTCAATAGGAGTCAAACCTCTGACGTCTCTCTTATAGTTAGCATGGGAGCCACTATAGCTGTCTTGTCGTTGTCTAGGCCTTAGCATGAGTGTGACCAGGGACGAGATATCCTATACCCGTGAGTGAAACTAGAACATAAACCCTAATTTCTATATGGGCTTCATATCTAAAGTCATGTTGTAGATAAATACTATCAGGTGCACTTAAATCATACTTCAGAATCATAGAATAAAAGTAGTGATAAGGGTAAGAATCTTGAGAAGTGATTCTAGCTCTACCTAGGGATCTACATCATTCATCTCCATTCATGCAGTTAAACTATCTCGACTTAAGTCATACAACAACATATTTGTTAGATGATGAACATATGGCTATCAACATCATGAAATCAATATTTCATCAAAATTTTAGACTCAAAGAAGCAAATAGAAGCAACATCATATCTCAAAGATTATGAACACAAGAGCATTTTCTATCAAATCACTCCATCAACTTACTGTTTCATGTTTAACCATATTTCATCAAGACAAGACCATAGGTAGTAAGAGATATAGAATATCAATATTATAGTTATACTTCTCATATCAAAGTTTCCATGCTCCTCATGACTAATGAGATCAAATTAGGTCAAACAACAAGAGTGTCAATCACTCTTTCCGTATGCTTTCATCGTGCTTGTCACAAGAATTAACAATAGAATCATGTATAGGACTCAATGAAATATGTTTATATGAAAAGTATCATTTTATAGAGCCAAGGTGCTATCCATCTTTAGGATCAAGATGTACAAAAAATAGATCATAGATGTTAGCCAACTATTAATTGTATCAATGTAATTGCATCAATGTATCAACATTAGATAACTTCATTGAATTCAAGAAGATCAAAGTGTTCAATACCAAGTGCACTGTTTCATCATAGGAAACATAGATCCAAGTCACTTTTATATACATGTATGGTCCATTAAATAAATAATCATTCTCATCCAACCTTAGGGCTTACCAAGTCAATAGTTGAAACACAACATTCCATCCATATCTTGTAGTATTCAAACACTAGAACATGTGCTAATTACCCATGAGCTGCTTGAAGTAATTTTTCATATTTTCATCAAGTACCTCTTTATTAATTTCTAGATATTCATCTCAAAAGAATTTTTACGAAGGACTTGCTCATCACATATGATCATGAAGGTTAGAAACATCCATATAATCAAATAAACATAATCATAATATCTATAAGTAAGAAGCATCATAAGTCAAGAAATGCATATCTTCAATGAGAGGTGATTCTCTCCCTCCCAAATCAACATTCAAGAGTCATCAATGTCCATGTTCCATATACCAATGTTGTCTTCAAGTATCCAGCTATACCTCCTAAGTGTTATCCCATCTGGAACTTCATCAAATCTTCCATGAGTGGTTGAGCATCTACACATAGATCATGCTAGAGTTTCATACATCAAATCTAAAGACTTTACCATAGGCCAAGATTTTCTTTCCATCCCTATCCTCATATAATACATCAAACCCTAATCATCAATATGCCTAGGTTTTTTGTAAACCCTACAATTCTTATAGGTTTCCACCATCCTCTTGTTGCTTCCATCAATGGTGTCATCATCACGATGATTTCCATGGATTTTATTCCACCTCGCTCTGATTCCATGTGAAGTTTCCTTAAGGAAACATTTTTCTTTACTATGATAGATATATTTCACTATTAACACTTTAAGTTCACCCTATATTATTATTTCATTATTCAGATCTACACTATTATACATCAACATGTGCAATAAAATAGAAAGAAACAACGTCACCATCATCATCAATGTAGAAGAATATAAAAGGAACATTAGAAGAAAGCATGCACACTTATAGAGACAACGAGATTGGTTTGCGACCAAGGAAAAACCCACTATTGGGAAAATCCTTGAAAATATTCTTCTTCTTCTTCTTAGATCGTGATAAAAAGTTATAATAGTGAGTAAAACGAGCCCAATACATATGATCAACAATAGGTAACAATATGCTTGACCTATAGATGTATCATAACAACAAAGAAAGTTAGATCCACTGATATGTAGCAGAGAAACCCAAATCCACAAATCACTGATGCTGAGATGCCAAAACCTCAGATCTAAATTGGGTTTCTATCATTAGTATTGTCTGTGAGCAATTAAAAACCTCAAAGTCACACTTACTAAGACATTATATGAGCAACTATAATAACAAAGTCACTTTGAGGAGTATGCCTATTAATATTGCCTTGAACACAGAAGAACCAAAGTTGCTCTCTTGTTGATCTGTTCGAGTGACCACCAAGTCAAAATCACACGCTCGTAGTGCTATCCAAGTGACTGAATCAACAAAATAAAAAACAAAACTAAATATGTTTGTTTAATTTAAGGTATTATAAGACATCAATCCTTTCTCTTAGTGGTCATACTCAGGAGAAGTGGTAAAAATATTTCCCTCTCACTATAAACCATAAATAAAATATTTTATACACATAAAACAACATAATATTATATCCATTTAGAGAAATAAATTATTTAAAGGATGTAGAAACATGGCCGAAGATAGCCTTCTTCATCTGCATCCTAAGCCATGGGCGAGAATTAACATGGGACCAATTGCAAAAAAAAGGAATGCAAGACCCATCGATATGTGTGCTTTGCTGAGAAAAGGAAGACGAAATGGAGCACCTTAACAATCCTTGCAATTTGAACGATAACCTGTGGAAACAACACCATCAACTTTTTGAAATTATAGATAGGAATCCAAACAACATCTAAGCAAAAATAGAGAACTAGAAGAAAAAACCATACCGAAACATGATCCTCAACCATGCTTGGAGACTCTCACGAGGATTTTTCATGTGGAATATATGGAAAGAATGCAAAAAACTAATATTCAAGGACGAAGGTAGAGCAAAAGCATAAAAATGGAACCAGATAATCCAAAACATTAGAGAGACTATTCTTATAGAGAATTGGTTTGAGGAGGACTTGAAAACTAACCCGAAGGAAACAAAGATAATGACCCACCTGAAACTAAAATGAAGCACGTCGCATATTCTTTCTAGGAAGCACCAAACTAGCAAAGAGAAGGAAGTAAACCAATTCAGAAGGCCATAAAAGGATTGCATCAAACTAAACTTCGATGGCGTTGCTAAAGGGAATCTTGGTGAGGTAGGGACAGGTGGAGTATTCAGAGACGATAGGGGGAGGACACTTATAATCTACGCGATGGACTGTGCCAACATGAAAAGTAACGAAGTAGAGCTTCACGCCATGAAAAAAGGGCTAGAAAGCGCAATAAGAGAGAAATATCAAAAATTACAAGCTGAAGGAAATTTGAAAATGGCGATTGAAATTGTAAAAAGGCTACAACAAGAAACTCAGTTGGAGAAGATCATTCGAAGTTGGAGAACCGCATGGCTAGTGTAGGAGATTGGCAAACTAACCAGATAGATAGACTACATCCTCCCCACACGCATACGAAGGAAAGGCAATGTGGCATCTGACAACCTGGCAAATTGGGGAAGTAGCCAGGTAGGAAGAAATGTAGACATAAACGACGAAGAGATACATCAGATGGAGGAGATGGAAAGCTTAGTAAAAGTCCTAGAAAAATACAAGGAAGGGGAGGGGATCCACTGATTGGGGTGTAACACAAGGGAGGAAGAGGAATGGGGGAGATGGGAGAGAGAAGGGGGAGGAAGTGGCCAAGTATGCGAAAGGACAGGTGAGGGAAATGGAGTGAGAGGATAGGGGCGCAGGAAAGTGGATTGCTAGGGCAGAGAAGGAACAACCCCCAAGATAAGGATGGTGGAGAAAGATAAGGAGGAAAACAAGGATGAAAAACCCCAGTAGGAGGGTGGGCAGAATAACGCCAACAAGTTGTAGGGTGAGGGACTTGATCATAAGGCAAGAGTAGCCATGAGTAAGTGAGCGTTAATGTGAGGAGGTGGAAGTCATGATGGAGGTTCACCTTTCCAAGATGAAAACATAGGGATTAGTGTAGGGAATGATGACAGACAGGTGGTGACAAACGGAAAATACGAAAATGGGGAGGGGAAATAAAACATAAGGGAAAATAAGCCATAGAAAGAACGATGTAGAGGGAGGAGATGAGAACCAGAGAGAGGAATGGTGGCTGAAGAATGACGGTGCAACCTACAGATGGAACCAGAGCTAGTCCTGCAAGTTGGTATGTTAATCCTCTGGCCACTAGCTTCGTAAGGCATAGGATGGATTTTTTCATTAATCTAGGAAATCTTTTCACGAGAAGGTATGAGTCTGGTAGGGAGGCACTCAGGAATTTCTAGGACACTGGTTGGCTGAAAACTATAGAATGGATAATGAAAATCCTAGGGAGAAAGTTAGGAAGGGAGAGAATAGATTCCAGGAAGGGAGAGGTCTCCACAACAACAAATTTTTAGAAGGAAATGAGGAACAATGAGATCATAACGATCCCCTTTGGAAACTCCCAGATAAAACTAGAAGAAAAAAAGGAAAAACCTTGAAGAGAAAATAGAACCAAGAAAATAAGGAAACAAGGAAACATAAGACATCTAGTGGTGGAAGAAAATAGGGTCAACATTCTGAGGGAAAACATATCCATGACAAAGACTCCTTGCGATGCAATAAATAGTAAACCAGCCTACCCTGGGGGTGACCTTAAGTGGACGCCTCGACAATGCTATTTGAGCAACGTATGTTACCGTGAGGGAAAAAGTTCAAGAATAGTAAGAATGGAAAGAACCCATAAATATGAGAGGAATGGGGAAATTCTAAAATAAATCTCACATAGCATAAGTTCTGGCACTAAAAGGGATAATAAAAGGGGCACAAGTAAAAGGGAAATTGATTTGTTTTATAATTATCAAACTGATAATCGTAATGGTTATGTCATAGGTCTCACCTCACACCACGCCCGGCACAGTGAACAAAAAGAAGCGGCCAGCAGTAGGAACACGGACAACATGGTGATCATGGAGGGCAAGAGAGACAAAAAGATGGTAGAGGGAGCAAGTGGCTCAAACAAAGAGCAAAGAAAGAATGGGAGAAAGTCAGGAAACCTACATCACAGGGAACCCACCAAACATCAGAGCCCAGATTGCTGGATGGCAGAGAGAACTAAACGACAACATAAGGAACCAAGACATTGCCATGAAGGAGTGGGAGAGTATGGTTCAATATCCATGGAACTCTCACCTCACACCTCACACCACGCCTAGCACACTGAACAAAAAAAAGTGGCCAACAGTAGGCACGCAGACAACATGTTAGCTAGGGAGGGCAAGAGAGACAAAAAGATGGCAGAGGGAGTGAGTGGCTCACAAAAAGAGCAATGAAAGAACAAGAGAAAGTCAGGAAACCTACATGGCAGGGAACCCACCAGACATCAGAGCACAGATTGCTAGATGGGAGAAAGAAGTAAACGACAACATAAGGAACCAAGATATCCCCATGGATGAGTGGGAGAGTATGGTTCCAAATCCAGGGAAATCTCAAGGATGGCACTCCCTCTTCAGACAGACAATACAACAATATTGGGTCATGAAGAACATGGTGGCCTGGGCCAGGACTCTTAATCAGGAACAAGTAGATAGCAGAGAACTAGAGGCAAAGGAGGATGCCAAGGAAAAGGATCCTGTTAGGGCAGAACTCCTTAGGGAGATTGCAATAGTCCAGATACAAACTTATAGAAACAACTTGAGTTTAGGAAGAATTGAGCAAACACTACAACACATGAAGAGGAGCAAGATTCTTAGCTCCAGTGAAAAAGCACCAGCCTCAATAATATCTTCAAACGAGGAATGAAGCACAGGTCCAATACATTTCTGATAAAGTTTTGATGAATAACCTTTACTTGTTTAATTTGAATAGTAGTATACATAGTAAAGACAATGTTGCTAAATGGATAGAGAAAGACCTTTTCAAATTTTGGATAGGGTTTAATTCAGACAGGTGGCTATCTAGTTTCCTCCTAGAAAGTAAGCCACCTAGAACAAATGGAAGTTCTGATTTTTGAATAGTTAATATTAATAGAGGAAGCACCACCAAGCTCACAAAAAAAAAATTAGGTAAAAGATAAATAAAACTATATATACATTACGTAAATCAATTGAAACAAAAAAATTATAGCTAAAACATTTTAAGCGCTTCTCATTATTTTATGCTCAAGTAAGTTTTGATCCATTTTAAACATTAAATAATGATGAAAATTACAATTTATATATAGATATATGATCAAATTTGTCTAGGTGTAAAAATTTTATTCAAATTTTCCACTCTAAAAGATGTTTTCAGCCGAGGAGAATTTATCCTTCCTGGCTCTTGCTAGATTGATGGATCTATATTGGTTGATCCTAGAGGCTCATTCTACAACCCAGTATGAGAGATATGTGTAATTATGTCTCTCTTCAACTTGCAGTTGACATGTATCACTTTTAAAATTAAATAAATAAAGAAATAATAATAAAAGCCATCATATATAATAATACAAAAAATTAATATAGGTGTCTGGTTTGTTTAACTAAAAATATTATAAAACATCAATAATATCTCACCATACTGAGGAGAAGTGGAAAAAATTTGACTCTCACTGTCAACCATAAATCAAACATCTCAATGTGCATATAAAGCAACAAAATCTTATGTTAAAGTACTTAAAAGTTAATTCTACAGCCCAATATGAGAAAAATGTGTATGTATGTCTACATTGAACATGGAGTTGACATATGTCCCTTTAGAAAAAAAAGAAATATTAATTAATTAGATAATAATAAAATGCGTGAGATATAATAAAAAAATAAAAATGAATATATGTGTTTGGTTTTTTTAGTTAAAAGTATTAGAAAACGTCAATAATCTTTCTAAGTGACCATAATAAGGAGAAGTAGTAAAAATATCTTCCTCTCAGGCTCAACCATATAAAACAACATAATCTTATATCAACTTTATAGAGAAATAAATTAGTTAAAAGTTTTAAACGAAGCATATATACATTATATAAAACAATTGAAAAATTTTACTTTTTGACAGTTAAAACATTTTAAGCAATCTCTCTATTTTATGTCCAAGTAAGTTTTGATTCATTTTATACATTAAAAAATGTAACATAAAGAATGAAAAATTACAAGTGGTACATATATATTATATATATATATATAATTTGTGATTGGACTAAAGCCAATCTTTCTCTAACAAATGAAATAACATTTTTTAATTTAAAATTTATGGGATTATGTACAGAGAACTGTTTAAGAAATAGTGGAGTATTTTCCTTTTTAGGGTTCTTTTCTTCTAGCTAGAATGTCTTGCTATAAACTTCTGCTGCAGTAAGTAATTGCTTCTTCTAACTAGATTCTCGAGGCTAACCTTTAAATCTACTACTACTTCCATAATTTTCTCTAACTTCATATTTACATCTTTTAACTTATCAAAATGTTCAGAAACTTTTTGACTCAAATCATCCCTACACATGGGACTATACTTTCAATGCTTCTTGTGATTGGTCATCTAAGTTGTGTGCTACACATGTTAGTTGATAATTGTTGTATTTCTAGAGTCTTATAATCTCCTGGGGATTCCCATATATCACTTTCTTATAATGTAGTGAATCTACATCAGCTACAAAATTCCCATCTTTGATTTTTTTTACAAAATTACGAGGAGGAAGTCTCCTTTCTAGGAGTAGAAGCTTTTCTACATCTTCTGCTGCTTTTTCTCTAGGCAGTGTGTATCTCATGAACTTAATATCTCTCATAGAGGAAATCTACAAACATTCGTGACATTCTGTATGTTGGCCCAAATGTTCCTCTTTCAGGATGCACTGAGGTCTTTGGAAGACTTGAATTTCTTTTCCAAAACTTGGACTTTTAGAGGCAATACATAATTTACATTAAGAGGATGATTCATACTTGTGCTTTTCTAAATGCCTACTAAGGTCTGAAATATCATGGCTTCTAACATAGTGACTTCTTACATGGATTCTCTATAATGTAGTCTCATTCCTTAGTCTAATGACTGGTTCTCTACTTGACTCAAAAATAGATAATGTTTTAGGTTTTGAAGTCAGAAAATAGCTTTGAGACAATGGATGGTATTTTATAATCCACTCATCTAGGATTGTTAATTGAGAAAACCATATTGTGATAAGAGTGACATTACTAGGTCCAACCACTACTCCTTCTATTGTGGCTCTCTAAGTAAGCTGAGGATTGAGAGATTGCAGTGTTGTTGAGACAAATCGTTAAACAAACCGTGGAATGTCACTGGACAATATCATATTTCTCAATGATATTAAAGCTATAAAAATGGATGTAAGCTTGAAGTAGTTCATTAATATTGGGATCAATTAACGAAGTAGTTCATTAATATGATAGAATTGTAGAGATGTAAACATTTTATTCAAAATTTTCACTATAAAAGAAGCTTTCACCTCAAAAAATTTGATCCTTCTCAGATATTGGTATATTCGTGGTAAAGATGGATCTATACTAGAATACATATTTCTTAATAATCAAATCCACGTATACATATCCCATATCTCTTAATTGACCAAATGAGATTAATAATTATTTCACATATAACCATTTCATATTTGAATCTAACACATGTAAATGATACAAGAAGGTTTTGTCTAATTATTATGAGTTTTGGAGTTTTTGGTTAGAAGTTAGTGAAAATAGTTTTGTTAAATTGTGATATTTTGTTGTTTAAAATGCAGATTTTACTACATATATGGAGTCCAAACTTTAAAAATCACTAGGGTATTTGGATTGTGGAAATTTAATAGCTAAATCTTGTCATTCCAATGAATCATTGGGTCAAATTATAAAAAAAAATGTGCCAAGAAAATATTAAAAAATATGGAGTTGAAACTCTAAAAATCCCTAGGAGCTTTGTATTGTTGAAAGTTAATAACTCAGAATTGTCATTCCAATGAATCATTGGGTCAAATTATACCAAAAAATGTGCCAAGAAAATATGAATCATTGGATCAAATTATACCAAAAAATGTGCCAAGAAAATATTCAAAAAATATAGAATTGTTTAATTATTATAGATTTTCAAGTTTTTGGTTACAATGAAAATATTTTTGATTAAATTGTGATATTTTGTTCTTTAAAAATCTTTTTTTATTGCATGTGTGTTTTCATCACCCTAAAAGACCATAAGGGCCCTTGTGATTCCAATCATTCACTACAAAATTTTATTGAAATTTGACATGAAAATATGCCAAGAAAAGCTTCAAATCATATGACATCTATACTACCACATCCAAAAAGACATTGTCAAATTAATATATGTTTTGGTGTGTTTTTTTTGCTGGAATTCAGTGAAATTTTTTTGGTTAAATTGTATATATATAACAAGTCAAGAAATTGTTTATGGAAATTTAAAGAAAATTTTGGAAGTTGTATATATGTATATATATATATATATATATTATATATATTACAATATACATATAAAACAAGTCAAGGAATTGTTTTATGGAATTTCTATAATTTTATATATATAACAAGCCTAGGAATTTTTTATGGAAATTTATAGAAAATTTATAAACATTGAAGAATCTTCCTTGTTTCTAATATGTAAACTATAAAATGCTTGAAGTTATTTTTATAAAAATAGTTAAATCTGTAAAGATTTTATATAGTATATATAAAATTTTATTTATTTCAAGCTAAAATAATTTTATGACTAACAATTCTTTGGAAAAATGCAAATTTGTGAATTTTTGTTTTTTGAAAACCATGATCAATTAGCCCACTTATGAATACTAGCCCCTATATTTTCCTTGCAAGAAGTGTGGAAATGTAGGGACCCTCATATTATGGAGAGTTAATAACTCAAACTATCATTTTAACAATTGTGTTTTTTTATGTGAAAATGTGATCACTCATTGTTAGGTCCATGGAATATTTGTATTTGTACCAGGTAAACCATAGAGCCTCACCCTAAAGGTGTTGAGAGAATTGAACCCATGTCCTCTTAATAGAAAATACACTTTAGCCATTGGAACTTGACTAATTAAGCTCACTCTCAAAATTAACAATAATTTATTATATATAAATTATATTCAATACAAATACTATTAATAAATTTAAAGTATTATATATCAATAATAAATCATTAGTTCCCATGAAATATATTTATTATAAATAATTTAGTGTGAATAAAATTCAAACGCATTATGCCGAATA